>JAVKPL010011404.1:0-49281 GCA_032173675.1 Gastrolobium villosum | reverse complement strand
AAAATGGATTATGTCGAAGGTTTTTGACGGAAAATGAATTCCATCGAAAATGGATGAATAAAATAAACGCAAAAGAAATTGATTTTATGAAGTTTTTCGACGGAAAATGGATTCTGTCGAAGATTTTTGACGGAAAATGAATTCCCTCGAAAATGGATTAATAAAATAAATGCAAAAGAAATTGATTTTATGAAGTTTTTCGACGAAAAATGGATTCCGTCGAAGATTTTTGACGAACAATGTATTCCGTCGAAAACGGATTAATAAAATAAATGCAAAAGAAATTGATTTTGTGAAGATTTTTGACGGAAAATGAATTCCGTCGAAAACGGATGAATAAAATAAATGCAAAAGAAATTGATTTTGTGAAGTTTTTCGACGGAAAATGGATTCCGTCGAAGATTTTTGATGGAAAATGAATTCCGTCGAAAATGGATGAATAAAATAAATGCAAAAGAAATTGATTTTATGAAGTTTTTCGACGAAAAATGGATTCCGTCGAAGATTTTTGACGGAAAATGAATTCTGACGAAAACGGATGAATGAAATAAATGCAAAAGAAATTGATTTTGTGAAGATTTTTGAATGAAAATGTATTCCGTCGAAAACGGATGAATAAAATAAATGCAAAAGAAATTGATTTTGTGAAGTTTTTCGACGTAAAATGGATTCCGTCGAAGATTTTGGACGGAAAATGAATTCCGTCGAAAATGGATGAATAAAATAAATGCAAAAGAAATTGATTTTACGAAGTTTTAAGATGGAAAATGGATTTCGTCGAAGATTTTTGACGGAAAATGAATTCCGACGAAAACGGATGAATGAAATAAATGCAAAAGAAATTGATTTTGTGAAGATTTTTGAATGAAAATGTATTCCGTCGAAAACGGATGAATAAAATAAATGCAAAAGAAATTGATTTTGTGAAGTTTTTCGACGTAAAATGGATTCCGTCGAAGATTTTGGACGGAAAATGAATTCCGTCGAAAATGGATGAATAAAATAAATGCAAAAGAAATTGATTTTATGAAGTTTTAAGATGGAAAATGGATTCCGTCGAAGATTTTTGACGAAAAATGTATTCGTCGAAAATGGATGAATAAAATAAATGCAAAAGAAATTGATTTTATGAAGTTTTTCGATGGAAAATGGATTCCGTCGAAGATTTTTGACGAAAAATGTATTCCGTCGAAAACGGATGAATAAAATAAATGCAAAAGAAATTGATTTTGTGATGTTTTTCGACGGAAAATGGATTCCGTAGAAGATTTTTGACGGAAAATGGATTCGTCGAAGATTTTTGACGGAAAATGGATTCCGTCGAAAATGGATGAATAAAATAAATGCAAAAGAAATTGATTTTGTGAAGTTTTTCGACGGAAAATGGATTCCGTCGAAGATTTTTGACGGAAAATGAATTCTGTCGAAAATGGATGAATAAAATAAATGCAAAAGAAATTGATTTTGTGAATTTTTTAAACGGAAAATAGATTTCGTCGAAGATTTTTGACGGAAAATGAATTCCCTCGAAAATGGATGAATAAAATAAATGCAAAAGAAATTGATTTTATGAAGTTTTTCGACGAAAAATGGATTCCGTCGAAGATTTTTGATGAAAAATGTATTCCGTCGAAAACGGATTAATAAAATAAATGCAAAAGAAATTGATTTTGTGAAGATTTTTGACGGAAAATGAATTCCGTCGAAAACGGATGAATAAAATAAATGCAAAAGAAATTGATTTTGTGAAGTTTTTCGACGGAAAATGGATTCCGTCGAAGATTTTTGATGGAAAATGAATTCCGTCGAAAATGGATGAATAAAATAAATGCAAAAGAAATTGATTTTATGAAGTTTTTCGACGAAAAATGGATTCCGTCGAAGATTTTTGACGGAAAATGAATTCTGACGAAAACGGATGAATGAAATAAATGCAAAAGAAATTGATTTTGTGAAGACTTTTGAATGAAAATGTATTTCGTCGAAAACGGATGAATAAAATAAATGCAAAAGAAATTGATTTTGTGAAGTTTTTCGACGTAAAATGGATTCCGTCGAAGATTTTGGACGGAAAATGAATTCCATCGAAAATGGATGAATAAAATAAATGCAAAAGAAATTGATTTTATGAAGTTTTAAGATGGAAAATGGATTTCGTCGAAGATTTTTGACGGAAAATGAATTCCGACGAAAACGGATGAATGAAATAAATGCAAAAGAAATTGATTTTGTGAAGATTTTTGAATGAAAATGTATTCCGTCGAAAATGGATGAATAAAATAAATGCAAAAGAAATTGATTTTGTGAAGTTTTTCGACGTAAAATGGATTCCGTCGAAGATTTTGGACGGAAAATGAATTCCGTCGAAAATGGATGAATAAAATAAATGCAAAAGAAATTGATTTTATGAAGTTTTAAGATGGAAAATGGATTCCGTCGAAGATATTTGACGAAAAATGTATTTCGTCGAAAATGGATGAATAAAATAAATGCAAAAGAAATTGATTTTATGAAGTTTTTCGATGGAAAATGGATTCCGTCGAAGATTTTTGACGGAAAATGAATTCCGTCGAAAATGGATGAATAAAATAAATGCAAAAGAAATTGATTTTGTGATGTTTTTCGACGGAAAATGGATTCCGTAGAAGATTTTTGACGGAAAATGGATTCGTCGAAGATTTTTGACGGAAAATGGATTCCGTCGAAAATGGATGAATAAAATAAATGCAAAAGAAATTGATTTTGTGAAGTTTTTCGACGGAAAATGGATTCCGTCGAAGATTTTTGACGGAAAATGAATTCTGTCGAAAATGGATGAATAAAATAAATGCAAAAGAAATTGATTTTGTGAATTTTTTAAACGGAAAATAGATTCTGTCGAAGATTTTTGACGGAAAATGAATTCCCTCGAAAATGGATGAATAAAATAAATGCAAAAGAAATTGATTTTATGAAGTTTTTCGACGAAAAATGGATTCCGTCGAAGATTTTTGATGAAAAATGTATTCCGTCGAAAACGGATTAATAAAATAAATGCAAAAGAAATTGATTTTGTGAAGATTTTTGACGGAAAATGAATTCCGTCGAAAACGGATGAATAAAATAAATGCAAAAGAAATTGATTTTGTGAAGTTTTTCGACGGAAAATGGATTCCGTCGAAGATTTTTGATGGAAAATGAATTCCGTCGAAAATGGATGAATAAAATAAATGCAAAAGAAATTGATTTTGTGAAGTTTTTCGACGGAAAATGGATTCCGTCGAAGATTTTTGACGGAAAATGAATTCTGACGAAAACGGATGAATGAAATAAATGCAAAAGAAATTGATTTTGTGAAGACTTTTGAATGAAAATGTATTTCGTCGAAAACGGATGAATAAAATAAATGCAAAAGAAATTGATTTTGTGAAGTTTTTCGACGTAAAATGGATTCCGTCGAAGATTTTGGACGGAAAATGAATTCCGTCGAAAATGGATGAATAAAATAAATGCAAAAGAAATTGATTTTACGAAGTTTTAAGATGGAAAATGGATTTCGTCGAAGATTTTTGACGGAAAATGAATTCCGACGAAAACGGATGAATGAAATAAATGCAAAAGAAATTGATTTTGTGAAGATTTTTGAATGAAAATGTATTCCGTCGAAAATGGATGAATAAAATAAATGCAAAAGAAATTGATTTTGTGAAGTTTTTCGACGTAAAATGGATTCCGTCGAAGATTTTGGACGGAAAATGAATTCCGTCGAAAATGGATGAATAAAATAAATGCAAAAGAAATTGATTTTATGAAGTTTTAAGATGGAAAATGGATTCCGTCGAAGATATTTGACGAAAAATGTATTTCGTCGAAAATGGATGAATAAAATAAATGCAAAAGAAATTGATTTTATGAAGTTTTTCGATGGAAAATGGATTCCGTCGAAGATTTTTGACGAAAAATGTATTCCGTCGAAAACGGATGAATAAAATAAATGCAAAAGAAATTGATTTTGTGATGTTTTTCGACGGAAAATGGATTCCGTAGAAGATTTTTGACGGAAAATGGATGCGTCGAAGATTTTTGACGGAAAATGGATTCCGTCGAAGATTTTGGACGGAAAATGAATTCCGTCGAAAATGGATGAATAAAATAAATGCAAAAGAAATTGATTTTGTGAAGTTTTTCGACGGAAAATGGATTCCGTCGAAGATTTTTGACGGAAAATGAATTCTGTCGAAAATGGATGAATAAAATAAATGCAAAAGAAATTGATTTTGTGAATTTTTTAAACGGAAAATAGATTTCGTCGAAGATTTTTGACGGAAAATGAATTCCCTCGAAAATGGATGAATAAAATAAATGCAAAAGAAATTGATTTTATGAAGTTTTTCGACGAAAAATGGATTCCGTCGAAGATTTTTGACGAAAAATGTATTCCGTCGAAAACGGATTAATAAAATAAATGCAAAAGAAATTGATTTTGTGAAGATTTTTGACGGAAAATGAATTCCGTCGAAAACGGATGAATAAAATAAATGCAAAAGAAATTGATTTTGTGAAGTTTTTCGACGGAAAATGGATTCCGTGGAAGATTTTTGACGGAAAATGGATTATGTCGAAGATTTTTGACGGAAAATGAATTTCATCGAAAATGGATGAATAAAATAAACGCAAAAGAAATTGATTTTATGAAGTTTTTCGACGGAAAATGGATTCTGTCGAAGATTTTTGACGGAAAATGAATTCCCTCGAAAATGGATGAATAAAATAAATGCAAAAGAAATTGATTTTATGAAGTTTATCGAAGAAAAATGGATTCCGTCGAAGATTTTGACGAAAAATGTATTCCGTCGAAAACGGATTAATAAAATAAATGCAAAAGAAATTGATTTTGTGAAGATTTTTGACGGAAAATGAATTCCGTCGAAAACGGATGAATAAAATAAATGCAAAAGAAATTGATTTTGTGAAGTTTTTCGACGGAAAATGGATTCCGTGGAAGATTTTTGACGGAAAATGAATTTCATCGAAAATGGATGAATAAAATAAACGCAAAAGAAATTGATTTTATGAAGTTTTTCGACGGAAAATGGATTCGGTCGAAGATTTTTGACGTAAAATGAATTCCCTCGAAAATGGATGAATAAAATAAATGCAAAAGAAATTGATTTTATGAAGTTTTTCGACGAAAAATGGATTCCGTCGAAGATTTTTGACGAAAAATGTATTCCGTCGAAAACGGATTAATAAAATAAATGAAAAAGAAAGTGATTGTGTGAAGATTTTTGACGGAAAATCAATTCCGTCGAAAACGGATGAATAAAATAAATGCAAAAGAAATTGATTTTGTGAAGTTTTTCGACGGAAAATGGATTCCGTCGAAGATTTTTGATGGAAAATGAATTCCGTCGAAAATGGATGAATAAAATAAATGCAAAAGAAATTGATTTTATGATGTTTTTCGACGAAAAATGGATTCCGTTGAAGATTTTTGACGAAAAATGTATTCCGTCGAAAACGGATGAATAAAATAAATGCAAAAGAAATTGATTTTGTGAAGATTTTTGAATGAAAATGTATTCCGTCGAAAACGGATGAATAAAATAAATGCAAAAGAAATTGATTTTGTGAAGTTTTTCGACGTAAAATGGATTCCGTCGAAGATTTTGGACGGAAAATGAATTCCGTCGAAAATGGATGAATAAAATAAATGCAAAAGAAATTGATTTTATGAAGTTTTAAGATGGAAAATGGATTTCGTCGAAGATTTTTGACGGAAAATGAATTCCGACGAAAACGGATGAATGAAATAAATGCAAAAGAAATTGATTTTGTGAAGATTTTTGAATGAAAATGTATTCCGTCGAAAACGGATGAATAAAATAAATGCAAAAGAAATTGATTTTGTGAAGTTTTTCGACGTAAAATGGATTCCGTCGAAGATTTTGGACGGAAAATGAATTCCGTCGAAAATGGATGAATAAAATAAATGCAAAAGAAATTGATTTTATGAAGTTTTAAGATGGAAAATGGATTCCGTGGAAGATTTTTGACGAAAAATGTATTTCGTCGAAAATGGATGAATAAAATAAATGCAAAAGAAATTGATTTTATGAAGTTTTTCGATGGAAAATGGATTCCGTCGAAGATTTTTGACGAAAAATGTATTCCGTCTATAACACCTCGGAAAATTAAATGTGAATTTATGTGATAAAATGTGGGTTTAAAAGGGAAGGATTAGTGAAAATCCGATAATTAGGGCCAAAATGGGCTAAAAGGGCAAAATGGTAATTTGTCAAAAACGAGAACCGAGGCATGAAAAATGGAGTTAGAGATTTAAAATGACAAAAATAATGCTGGAAATGGAATCAGGACGGAAAATTGAGTGAATAGGCAAATTTGGGAAAAATTGATGAATAATGATTTTTAAGTGTTAAATACTGTGTTGTGAGTGTACCGATAAGTGTTAAATTTTTATGAGTATTTTGAGGAAAGAAAAATATGACATGGACTGGAAAAATGTGTAGATTAAGAATTTATGATCAGAATTTTTATCGGAGTTAAAGTTAGATCGCGTGTGGGACCCGTGTGACCGAAGTCACTTGGCCCCCACCTCTTTTTCTTCTTTCTTCCTTCCTTTTTCTCTTCTTCCTCGCGCACACCCCCTGCAAAATGAACCAAACCCACCATTTCTCTATTCTCTCACCAATTCTTCATTTCTTCACCAAATCCTTTGATTTTGGTGTTGAAATCTATTGTAAACAACCTTCTAAATCCATTGGTAACACTTACAAGCCATGAAACCATCTCCATTGCTGCGTTTTGGGCAAGGACAGATTCGAACCCTTAGGTGTTCTTGGAGTTTTTGGGAGTTTTGGATCTCTTTTGGATTGATGGAGCCTTGGTGGTGTTCATACACTTGATGGTGAGTATATTTGTGGTATTTTTGTGGTTGATTTTGTAGATCTAGAAATTATGCTTTGAATCTTTGATTCTAGATGTGTGATGATAGAGAGCCCAAATGGAAAAATGCTATTAGATGAAAAGGCCTTAGAATGATGCATGAAAGCTAGAAATGCTATGATAAATTTTGGTGAAAAAGTTGGATTTTAACTTAGGAAAATTTGTGAAGATTTCATGAAAAATTGGTATGTGGTGTAATTGGATAATTGAATGATGGACCATTGGTATAGGTTGATAATGTGATTATATGATTAATGTGTGTGTTAAAATGGAATTGAAAACATTGTAGAATGAACCTTGGAGGAATTCGAACCATAGAGGGGTTTGGAGGAAAAATGATGTAAAGTTGTGTAGTTGAGATTGTATGATATAAAATGATATTTAATTGGATGATGGTATAGTGTGGTAAAGTGGAATGAGAAGAAAGAATGTGTGATTCATGGTGTAATTGGTAAATCAACCTATAAAAGGGATTGAAGTAAAATGGTATGGAAAATAGCCTTTGGCCTAGGTGATTTAAATGATGGTTAATTGTGTAAGTGAATGGTTTACATTGGAATTGTACTTATGATCATGTTGTTGATCATACAGGTTGCCTTTTTTGGACGCTTTGGAAGCGGGTAAGCTTGGAGCTTACGTTTGGAGCATGGGCTCGGTGTTGAGGTAACCTTTGGAACTGGGGTTTAGCCCTTGTGTGCTCCACCACACCTAGTGGATGGTTGTGGTTGGATTATGTGGTTATGACATTGTGTGATTGTGTGCTTGTATGCATATTGCTTGATTTTGTGAAAATTGTTTGGTCACTGGCCAGTTGACGTGTGTGGAGTTTGGACATCCGCTGGATCATTTCGTGACGGAATGCCAGTTGGAATGTGCCATGGAGTCGACTCTGGGAGCGACGCCAGGATGATCCAAACGGGGACGTCCGCCGGATAGGGCTCATGAGGAGTTCCGGTTGGGTATTGCCATGGAGTCTTCTCAACCATGGGAGAGGCGCCAGGACTGTCTCGGGAGTTATATGATGGAGTCCTTGAACATGAATCCATGAGTGGATGTTCTCGGGTTGTCTCCAGTTGGTGGGTGATATTGCATTGCTTGCATATTGTATGATGTTATTTTGCACATTGAGTGAGCCATGGGGTGGAGAAACCTCCAGGGCCCTTGGTTTACTGAGATATATTTATATATCTCACCCCGTGTTGTGGGGCATCATTTCAGGTTAGGTTGAGCCTGGAAGTGTGGAGCATGAGGTGCATATTGGAGGCACCATGTGATGAGCATTGGATAGGGACACATCTTGCATATGTTTTATGCTTTAGACTTAGGCCATGAACTTGTGCATGTTGAAAATGCCATGCTTGTATGTTCATGACTACTTGTTAAGTCTTTCCATATGATGTATATGTATAACCTTGGAAATTATTGTATATTTGAGTGAGCATGGGACTTGTCCATTGCCACATTCATTGTATGAGAAGCCTTGGTGAATATGTTGTAAAATGGACCATAATTGATGTAAAATGGCCATTATGCTAAAGACTTTGTATATGATACATAAATGAATGGAAATGCATGTTTGAAGGGCCTAGTGCCTACATTAGAGTATGTTTAAGTGTTGTGTGGAGTACCAACGGGTTAGGGATGGATTACACAACCTTTTTGGGGCTTAAAATGCTGTAATCTGTCACTTTTGCTGCATAGTAATCTGTAACAGCCCGTTGTACACCGGTATTGTTAACATTGATTATGATATTAAGCGCAGTTACAATCACAGTGATTAGATTAATTAAATTACGGGCAAATTTTTCTTTTAACATATCCCTTTCTTACATAAACACTTTTTTCCGTAATCAATTAAAACAACACTATAATTGTAAAAGCAATTTGCGGAAGCATTCATTCTTGCTAACATCACTAATCATTCTTTTTATTCAATTCATTTAACTCACCATTTTACTCTCATCTTTTCCCAAGTTGTAGTCCTTTACATTGTCTACGTGTGGTTTCAAACCACGTATCATTTGGAGTTCTACCCATCAAGTTATACCCCTTTCTTTTAGTCTAGAAAAACCTGAATTTTCAAAATTTACACTGTGGTAATCGATTACCAGTGGGTGGTAATCGATTACCACCTGTCAAAAATGAGGCAGTAGCCAATTTTCTGAATCCTCTGTTCTGGTAATCGATTACCAACTCTGGGTAATCGATTACCACACATGGTAATCGATTACCAAAGGCCAGTAATCGATTACCAGTGCAGACAGTAGCTAATTTTTCGTCCCCTGTTGCATGGTAATCGATTACCATGCTTGGGTAATCGATTACTATGCAGCAAAATGACAGATTACAGCAGTTTTGAGCCCCAAAAAGGGTGTGTAATCCATCCCTAACCCCTTGGCACTCCACATAACACATAATCATGTCCTAATGTTGGCTCTAGGCCCTTCCATCATGCATTTTCCTTAAGTTTAACATCAATTACATCATTCTCAAAATAATGGCCATTTACATGCAACTATGGACCATTTTTACAACATTACACATCAAGACTTCAAGGCTATGAATGTGGCAATGGACAAGTCCCATGCTCACTCAAATTATACAGTTATCCATGCCATGAATACTAAAACAATAACCAAGACTTAGCATATGACCATGAACACTAACAAAAGCATGGAAATGACATCATGCAATATGTTCATGACCTAAGTCTCAAAATACTAATGGTATGCTATGTGCACTCCATAAACTCCTCCAAAAGGTCATGCAATCCAATGTACCGCATGCCCATCCAATGTCCACTATACGGGCTTCTTGCCCGAAGCTCCTCCCGGCTCATAGTGACCTGAAATGTGGTCCCCCAAACACGGGGTGAGATATACGGATATATCTCAGTAAACCAATGGAGCTAGAGGCTCTCTCCACTCCATGGCTCACTAAAATGTATCAAAATGACATAATATGCTATGCAAGTAAAACAATATCACCATCCACCTGGAGACACCCAAGAACATCCACTCATGGATTCATGTTCAAGGACTCCATCATATAACTCCCGAGACAGTCCTGGCGCCTCTCCCATGGTTGAGACGACTCCATGGCAATACCCAACCGGAACTCCTCATGAGCCCTATCCGGCGGACGTCCCCCGCTTGGATCATCCTGATGTCGCTCCCAGAGTCAACACCATGGCATTCCAACTGGCATTCTCCCGTAGGACGAATCCAGCGGATGTCCAAACCAAACACACGTCAACTGGCCAGTGACCAAACAATTTTTCACAAAATACAAGCAATATGCATACAAGCACACAAACACATCATGTCATCACTACATAATCCAACCACAACCCTCCTCTAGGTGTGGTGGAGCTCACTAGGGATTAAACCCAAGTTCCAAGAGTTTACCTTAACAGGAGCAACACCGTTCCAAACGTATGCTCCAAATCAACTTTTCTCAAATCCAACCGTGTGAGGCACCCTACAACAATCATCAAATCCCAATTACACAAAAACTCATTTTTCATCAAAATTCCTCAAAATTCTCTAAGTTAAAAACCTAGATTTTTCACCAAAATTTAACATAGCATTTCTAGCTTACAAACATGATTCTAAGGCCTTTTCATCTAATAGCATTTTTCCATTTGGGCTCTCTAGCATCACACATCTAAAATCAAAGCTTTGAACACATATTCATAGATCTAAGAAATCAACTATCAAAAGACCACAAATATACTTACAATGGGTAGTATGATCACCACCAAGGCTTCACTAAACCATTTGAAACTCAAAACTCCAAGAAATCTCAAAAATCTCCAATGGGTCGGATCTGTTCTTGCTCAAAACGCGGCCAAAGAGATGGATTCAAGGCTTCTAAGTGCTACCAATGGCTTTGGAAGGTTGTTTACGATAGATTTCAACACCAAAATCAAGCGATTCGGTGGAGAAATGAAGAAATGGTGAAATGGGAAGAAAATGGTGTTTTGGTCTTCTTTTCCTACAGAGAGCGCGCGAGAGAGATGAGAGGAAAAGAGAGAAAGAAGGAAAGAAAAGGAGGTGGGGCCAAGTGACTTCGGTCACACGGGTCCCACACGCGATCTAACTTTAACTCCGATAAAATTTCCGATCACAAATCCTTAATCTAAATATTTTTCCAGTCCATAACATATTTTTCTTTCTCCAAAATAATGATAAAATTTTCACACCTATCGGTACACTCACACCTCAGTATTTTAACACTAAAAATTCACTATTCATCAATTTTTCCCAAATTTGCCTATTCACTCAATTTTCCGCCCTGATTCCATTTCCAGCATTACTTTTGTCATTTGAAATCTCTAACTCAATATTTAAGCCTCCTAACACACGGTTGGCAAATTACAATTTTGCCCTTTTTGCCCTTTTTGGCCATAATCCTTGGATTTTCACTAATCCACCAACTTTCATTCCACATTATAATATAAAAATGCACATTTAAATATTTGAGGTGTTATATTCACCCCACCTTTTTGAAATTTTGTCCGCAAAATTAAATCATACCTGCTCGCTAACTCAGGATACAGCCGGAGAATCTCGTCCTCCCGCTCCCAAGTAGCCTCCTCAGGTGTGCGGCCTTCCCACTGAATCTTCAGCATGGGAATCACTTTACTTCTCAATCGCTTTTCACTGCGATCCAAAACTGCAATAGGACCAATGGGAGTCTTCAAGTTCTCCCTGATTTCAATATTATCCGGCATCACCACATGTGACTCATCCGGAACATAACGTCGCAACTGCGACACATGAAAAACATCATGTAAATTTGATAACTGCGGGGGTAAGGCAAGCTGATAGGCCACCAATCCTACTCTTTTCATAATCTGATATGGCCCAATGAATCGTGGACTCAGCTTCCTCACACCCAACGCACGGCCAACACCTGTGACCGGCGACAAACGTACAAAAACATGGTCACCTTCCTCAAATTCCAGCGGTCTATGCTTATTGTCATAGTAACTTTTCTGCCGATTCTGTGCCTGTTTCAATTTTTCTCTGATCATTTCAATTTGCACTGTCGTTTCCTGCACAAAATCCGGACCAAACCTTTCTTTATCGCCTACCTCAGTCCAACATGTGGGCGTACGACACCTCCTGCCATATAAAACCTCGTATGGTGCCATACCCAGACTGGAATGAAAACTGTTATTATAAGAAAACTCCACCAGTGGCAAGTACCTATCCCAGGCATTACCCTGTTCCAGTGTGCAAGCTCTCAGCATATCCTCGAGTGTCTGTATGGTCCTCTCCGTCTGACCATCAGTCTGCGGGTGATAAGCAGTGCTCAGTCGAAGCTGAGTGCCAAAAGCCTGCTGCAAAGCTCCCCAAAATCGTGAAGTAAACTTCGGGTCCCGATCACTAACAATGCTAATCGGTATCCCATGGAGTCTAACAATCTCCTTTACATACAGTGTAGCCAACTTCTCTGTGGTGTAATCTACTCGTACTGGTAGAAAATGTGCAGACTTCGTGAGTCGGTCCACAATAACCCAAATCGAGTCATAACCAGCTTGAGTTCGCGGCAATCCAACAACAAAGTCCATAGAAATACTTTCCCATTTCCATTCAGGTATATCCAGCGGCTGAAGTAATCCAGCAGGTTTCTGATGCTCTATTTTCACTTTCTGGCACACCAAGCACTTAGATACGTACTCGGCAACATCCCTCTTCATCCCAGGCCACCAGAACTTAACTTTCAAATCTTGGTACATTTTTGTGGCACCTGGGTGGATAGCATATTGACCCTTATGGGCCTCAGTCATAACTTCCTCTGCAAGTTCCTTGGGCACAACAATCCTGCCCTGATATAATAGTAGTCCTTGTTCATTCACAGATATGCCACTCTGGCCTTTCAAATACTTTATACTCTCATTGCGAATCTGAGTCTCTTTAATCTTCTCGTGCAGCTCGTTCTCAATCCGAGTCAACTCCATATCACACATTCTTCCTGCAAAGAAATCCGTTATTTTCATGTCACGGAATTGCTCAATCACTTCATTGTCCCACATCATCATATGAGATAAGTTAACAGACTTCCTACTCAATGCATCAGCCACGACATTGGCCTTTCCCGGGTGGTATTTCAGCTCAAAATCATAATCTTTCAAGAATTCAACCCATCTACGCTGCCTCATATTCAGCTCCTTCTGATCAAATAAATACTTCAAGCTTTTATGGTCGCTGAACACAGCAAATTTCATCCCATACAGAAAATGCCTCCAAATTTTCAAGGCAAACACAATAGCAGCCAACTCTAAGTCATGCGTCGGATAATTTTCTTCATGCGGCCTTAACTGCCTAGACGCATATGCAATCACTTTTCCTTCCTGCATCAGCACGCTCCCTAAACCTTTCTTAGAAGCATCACAATATAATACAAACTCACCCTCCGGGTCGGGTAGAGTCAATACCGGAGCAGTAGTCAATTTCTCTTTAAGTAGCAGAAAACAGTCCTCACATTCCTGGGTCCACACAAAAGGAGTATCCTTTCGTGTCAATCGAGTCAACGGTAGAACCATTGCAGAAAATCCCTGTATAAATCGGCGATAATAGCCAGCAAGCCCCAGAAAACTTCTAATCTCAGTCACAGTCTTAGGTCGTTCCCAGTCACTTACCGCTTCAATCTTGCTTGGGTCCACTGCAACACCACTTGCAGAAATAACATGACCCAAAAATTGCACCTCAGACAACCAGAATTCACACTTAGACGGTTTAGCATATAACTTCTTATCTTTTAACACTTGCAACACAGTCCTCAGATGGTCGACGTGCTCCTCTTTACTCTTAGAGTAGATCAAAATGTCATCAATAAAAACAATTACAAACTGGTCCAAAAACGGTTTGAAAATGCGGTTCATATAATCCATGAACACCGCCGGGGCATTAGTAAGCCCAAAAGGAATCACTTGATACTCAAAATGTCCATATCTGGATCGGAAAGCTGTTTTAGGTACATCCTCCGGTTTAATCCGAATCTGGTGATATCCGGACCGGAGATCAATCTTTGAAAATACACAGGCACCCCTCAACTGATCTAATAAATCATCAATACGTGGTAATGGGTACCGGTTCTTAATAGTCACTTTATTCAGCTGTCGGTAGTCAGTGCACAATCTCATGCTACCATCCTTTTTCTTTACAAATATCACCGGTGCTCCCCACGGAGACACACTCGGCCTAATAAAATTCTTCGCAGATAGTTCTTCAATGTGTTTCTTCAACTCAGCCAACTCAAGTGGCGACATCCGGTATGGAGCCAAAGAGATCGGCCCCACACCAGGCAATAAGTCAATCGAGAATTCAATCTCTCTCTCAGGTGGGAATTCCGGTATCTCATCCGGAAATACATCCTCAAACTCATTTACAACTGGAATAGCAGAAATCTCTTCCTTTTTATCGCCCACCAATCCGCCCAACAAGACATAACCCAAATCTCCAGCCTTCAAGGCTTTCACAGTTTGACTTACAGACAAATACAAGGACGGACAAACAGACGGCCTCTCGTGAGATAGCAACAACCTCTTCCCGCAGCAATCAATCATTGCGCAGTTCCGAGACAACCAATCCATCCCCAAAATTAAATTGACAGAGGCCAGGGGTAAGATAATTAAATCAATGGTGTAACCCCTGCCTAAATAAGTGAACTTTACATCTTCACAAATCCAAGACGACTCACTAACCTCTCCTGTAGCGGTAGTAATACGCATCGGAGGAACCATCCGTGTTACCTTTAAGTCTAAAGCCTTCGCCACATAGTCCGCCACAAATGAATGTGTTGCTCCCGAATCAAACAATACAGACAAATCAACATTAGATAGAAAAATTATACCTTTAACCAAATTCGGAGCCTTTTCAGTACGTTGCGCATTAGTAGTATAAACTCGTCCCACAGTAGGAACAACAACAATAGGAGCAGCAGCAGTAGTAGTAGCTGGCGGCAAGGCCTGCAGATTCGCAGCCTGCCCCGAAGAAGATGGACAATTTCTAGCAAAGTGGCCATTCCGACCACATTTATAACAAGCCGACGGATCAGCACCACACACACCTTTGTGGTATTTACCACACTTCCCACATTGTAGGGTAGGATATCTGTTCGCAGCACCACCACCACCAATATTTCCACCCCTCTTGAACTGACCAGGAGGCTGCCTCACATGCAACCCCCTACCCCTGTTGTTATTATTAAAACCTCCTCTATTAATGTTTCCAGAAGGACCAGGTGTCCTCTTAACTTCTTGCTCTTTTGTCGAATCAGATTTCGGATATCTTCCATAAACAGTCTCGACCCTCTTGCACTGGGTCACCAAGTCAACAAAGTTTCTCACCGCTGTATTTGACATTCTCTTAGCAATCTTCTCACTCAGCCCTCTTTGGAATTTAGCTGACAAAAACTCAGGAGTAGGTAGAGTACCTCCATAATTAGCAAACTTGACAAGTTCATTAAATTTCGCCACATAGGCATCAACAGTCATAACCCCCTGTACCAGATTATCAAATTCACCTTGCTTTGCCTCCCGAACATCGCGGGGAAAATATTCTTCATGAAATAATCCTTCAAACATAGTCCAAGTAAGAACCTCACCCTGAATAACAAATGGGCGAGACACATTGTCCCACCACTCCTGGGCATCACCCTCCAGCATATAAACAGAATACAATAACTTCTGAGGATCTTGGCATCTCATAACCTGAAAAATCTTGTCCATACCCCTTAACCAAGCAGTGACCTCCTTTGGGTCCCTTGACCCCAGAAATGCGGGTGGCTTATGTTTCCGAAAGGATATGAGCCTACGCTCATCATCAGCATTATCAAGCACCTGCCCAGCAGCCCCAGTAGATTGGGCAACAGATGACGGATCAGGAATATAGCTCGGATCAGTAGTAGTATGATGACTAGCCTCACCAGTGTGGTGACTAGCCCCACTCTCCCCCTGTTGAGGAGTAACAGATGGCGTCGGTGTAGGAGTCACCGTAGCCGTATGCGGAGGTGTATCCTCCCTCCTAGGACGACCTCTATCCGCCCTCAACTCAGCCATAAAGGCCTGCATCATATCCTGATTAGCTTTCATCAGGTTCTCAGTCATATTCCTATTTGCAGCCGTTTCCGCCTGCAGAGCATTCAGTGCTGCAGTGACCGGATCCGGTGGCAAAGGACCTGCACCACGTGCCCCACGGCGACCTCGTGCCCTACTCATGATATCTGTACATGTAACACAAAGGAATGAGTTGATCAGACCCACATCGAGGAATCACATATACATTAATCATAAATAGTTCACAGATAGCTATGACACACAAGATACAACATACACAAACAATCAGAGTTCCCTAAACAAAACTGCTCTGATACCATAAAATGTAACAGCCCGTTGTACACCGGTATTGTTAACATTGATTATGATATTAAGCGCAGTTACAATCACAGTGATTAGATTAATTAAATTACGGGCAAATTTTTCTTTTAACATATCCCTTTCTTACATAAACACTTTTTTCCGTAATCAATTAAAACAACACTATAATTGTAAAAGCAATTTGCGGAAGCATTCATTCTTGCTAACATCACTAATCATTCTTTTTATTCAATTCATTTAACTCACCATTTTACTCTCATCTTTTCCCAAGTTGTAGTCCTTTACATTGTCTACGTGTGGTTTCAAACCACGTATCATTTGGAGTTCTACCCATCAAGTTATACCCCTTTCTTTTAGTCTAGAAAAACCTGAATTTTCAAAATTTACACTGTGGTAATCGATTACCAGTGGGTGGTAATCGATTACCACCTGTCAAAAATGAGGCAGTAGCCAATTTTCTGAATCCTCTGTTCTGGTAATCGATTACCAACTCTGGGTAATCGATTACCACACATGGTAATCGATTACCAAAGGCCAGTAATCGATTACCAGTGCAGACAGTAGCTAATTTTTCGTCCCCTGTTGCATGGTAATCGATTACCATGCTTGGGTAATCGATTACTATGCAGCAAAATGACAGATTACAGCAGTTTTGAGCCCCAAAAAGGGTGTGTAATCCATCCCTAACCCCTTGGCACTCCACATAACACATAATCATGTCCTAATGTAGGCTCTAGGCCCTTCCATCATGCATTTTCCTTAAGTTTAACATCAATTACATCATTCTCAAAATAATGGCCATTTACATGCAACTATGGACCATTTTTACAACATTACACATCAAGACTTCAAGGCTATGAATGTGGCAATGGACAAGTCCCATGCTCACTCAAATTATACAGTTATCCATGCCATGAATACTAAAACAATAACCAAGACTTAGCATATGACCATGAACACTAACAAAAGCATGGAAATGACATCATGCAATATGTTCATGACCTAAGTCTCAAAATACTAATGGTATGCTATGTGCACTCCATAAACTCCTCCAAAAGGTCATGCAATCCAATGTACCGCATGCCCATCCAATGTCCACTATACGGGCTTCTTGCCCAAAGCTCCTCCCGGCTCATAGTGACCTGAAATGTGGTCCCCCAAACACGGGGTGAGATATACGGATATATCTCAGTAAACCAATGGAGCTAGAGGCTCTCTCCACTCCATGGCTCACTAAAATGTATCAAAATGACATAATATGCTATGCAAGTAAAACAATATCACCATCCACCTGGAGACACCCAAGAACATCCACTCATGGATTCATGTTCAAGGACTCCATCATATAACTCCCGAGACAGTCCTGGCGCCTCTCCCATGGTTGAGACGACTCCATGGCAATACCCAACCGGAACTCCTCATGAGCCCTATCCGGCGGACGTCCCCCGCTTGGATCATCCTGATGTCGCTCCCAGAGTCAACACCATGGCATTCCAACTGGCATTCTCCCGTAGGACGAATCCAGCGGATGTCCAAACCAAACACACGTCAACTGGCCAGTGACCAAACAATTTTTCACAAAATACAAGCAATATGCATACAAGCACACAAACACATCATGTCATCACTACATAATCCAACCACAACCTTCCTCTAGGTGTGGTGGAGCTCACTAGGGATTAAACCCAAGTTCCAAGAGTTTACCTTAACACGAGCAACACCGTTCCAAACGTATGCTCCAAATCAACTTTTCTCAAATCCAACCGTGTGAGGCACCCTACAACAATCATCAAATCCCAATTACACAAAAACTCATTTTTCATCAAAATTCCTCAAAATTCTCTAAGTTAAAAACCTAGATTTTTCACCAAAATTTAACATAGCATTTCTAGCTTACAAACATGATTCTAAGGCCTTTTCATCTAATAGCATTTTTCCATTTGGGCTCTCTAGCATCACACATCTAAAATCAAAGCTTTGAACACATATTCATAGATCTAAGAAATCAACTATCAAAAGACCACAAATATACTTACAATGGGTAGTATGATCACCACCAAGGCTTCACTAAACCATTTGAAACTCAAAACTCCAAGAAATCTCAAAAATCTCCAATGGGTCGGATCTGTTCTTGCTCAAAACGCGGCCAAAGAGATGGATTCAAGGCTTCTAAGTGCTACCAATGGCTTTGGAAGGTTGTTTACGATAGATTTCAACACCAAAATCAAGCGATTCGGTGGAGAAATGAAGAAATGGTGAAATGGGAAGAAAATGGTGTTTTGGTCTTCTTTTCCTACAGAGAGCGCGTGAGAGAGATGAGAGGAAAAGAGAGAAAGAAGGAAAGAAAAGGAGGTGGGGCCAAGTGACTTCGGTCACACGGGTCCCACACGCGATCTAACTTTAACTCCGATAAAATTTCCGATCACAAATCCTTAATCTAAATATTTTTCCAGTCCATAACATATTTTTCTTTCTCCAAAATAATGATAAAATTTTCACACCTATCGGTACACTCACACCTCAGTATTTTAACACTAAAAATTCACTATTCATCAATTTTTCCCAAATTTGCCTATTCACTCAATTTTCCGCCCTGATTCCATTTCCAGCATTACTTTTGTCATTTGAAATCTCTAACTCAATATTTAAGCCTCCTAACACACGGTTGGCAAATTACAATTTTGCCCTTTTTGCCCTTTTTGGCCATAATCCTTGGATTTTCACTAATCCACCAACTTTCATTCCACATTATAATATAAAAATGCACATTTAAATATTTGAGGTGTTATATAATCGATTACCCAAGCATGGTAATCGATTACCATGCAACAGGGGTCGAAAATTGGCTACTGTCTTCACTGGTAATCGATTACTGAGCTTTGGTAATCGATTACCATGTGAGGTAATCGATTACCCAAAGTTGGTAATCGATTACCAGAACAAAGGATGTCAAAATTTGGCTACTGCCTCATTTTTTACAGGTGGTAATCGATTACCACCCACTGGTAATCGATTACCACAGTGTAAATTCTGAAAATTTGAGTTTTTCTGGACTAAAAGAAAGGGGTTTAACTTGATGGGTAGAACTCCAAATGGTATGTGGTTTGAAACTATACGTAGCTTATGTGAAGGGCTAGAACTTGGTAAGATATTAAAGGAATTGGATAAGCTTAAATGAGTGGAATAAAAACAAAGATTAGTGGTGTTGTTAAGCTGAATGCTTCCGCGTTTTGCATTTACAATTATAGTGTTGTTTTAATTGATTACGGAAAAGGTTATGGTTATGAAAAGGAATATGATAAAAGAAAAGAAAAAGTTTGCCCGTAATTTAATTAACCCAATTACTGTGATTGTAACTGCGCTTAATATCATAATCAATGTTAACAACACCGGTACGTAACGGGCTGTTACATTTTATGGTATCAGAGCAGTTTCTTTAGGGAACTCTGATGATTGTGTAATTGAGGTGAGTGCTGTATAGTTGTACGTAGACTCTTATTGACTGCTACACATGTGATTCCTTAGTTTGGGCCCGATCAACCCATTTATTCGTGTTCAATGTGTGGTCAGTATAAGATGCCTTCGTGACAACCCTGGAGCACCAATGCCAGTCCTAGGCTGAGGTTGTGGGTGCAGTGTTGACTGCTCCACGGAAAGATATGTTAGCAAGTAAATTTGGTATAATTGAGGACTTAGTGAGAATAAATTGTGATACTGTCATTGAGGACTTAGTGAGAATGAATTGATATAGGATGTATAACCGTTTGGGTAGAATACTACCATAACTGAATATGTGGTCTTATGGTGAGTAAGAAGGATTGAACTGAGTTGATATTGGTATGATGATGTGGGTAAGTCTTCCCTAAATGTTTGGGGAGTTAAAAAAAAAAAAAAAAAAATTGAGTATATGTGGAATTAGTGCTATAACCTTGATATGGTAGGGGGAATTGGAACCCCGATGAAATTGTGAAAATTTGAAAATGAGTGTTTATATGTAATATTGGATACCTTAGGGTAAAGTATAAGGTTATAAGACCCTTGATGAGGGCATGTACATGGATGACTTGATATGCTTGGATGTAGAAATAAACTGAAATTTCAAATTTTGGACTAAGGATTGTGAGTAACTTAAAAGAATTATGGAAATGATGGGATGGATAATTCAATGTGGAATTGGGACTTTAGTCCATGAGGAGTTAATGTAAGTGAGAATATCATATGTATAAAAAGTAAAATATAAGAAGTTGAGGAAATTGCCATGTATGGCATTGGATGAAATTGATTGAAAGTATGAGAGTCCATAAGTTAAGGATGGTTGGACTTAACAAATGTGAGGTGATAAAAATATAACTGAGTGTGGTGTAGTAATGGTACCAAGATGCTTCCATAATGTTGGGTAGCATTGAAATGCTAAGGTTGCGGCCTAATTATATGTGGATAGTAATCCTTTGATGGCTAAGTGTTAGCATGTGTCTATGTATATATATATATATATATGTATTGTGAAGGCCGGGGTGCCTAAATGTATATTTGTGTTGTTATGAGTTAGTAAACTCTTTGGTAAAAGAAAATTATTTTTGGTAAGAGAGAAATGATGTAACTGAAATTCCCTATGATGGGAAATGCTGGAAGAGATTGTCTCTTTGGAGTGTCATTGGATGCTCAATGTGGTATGGGATTCATGATGGAGTCCCGGTGTGCAAGTTATACCTTGGCACACATGTTGGTAATAATGTGACAATTAATGTTGTCCTGGGTTTCCCCTTGTGGATTGAATCCTAAGAGTAGTGGCTCTTGGAAGTCCCAGGCGAGCGCCGCTCGAAATTGAAAAGTATCTGGTGGTCCGGATGCGCTGAATGCATGGACTAGTATGGAAAGGCACTCTGGGTGTCATAGTGAAACATTGAGAGAAAAGTGATGTCAGTCTGATGAAGTGGATCTTCTACAGTGTTGAGCATGGTTGCTATGAGTCATGATGGACAATGGATTAGGACTGTACCGAATATGGGTACTGTTATGAATTGAAAATTTTGGGCCAAAGTACGAGAAATATGTTGGAATTATGTGAGGATTATTATGTATGGACTAAGACTAATGACTAGTCCAGTGGAATGAGTATAATGTTGAGAAAAGAACCATATTTGGAAGGTCATAGTGCATAGTGCAAAAGTAAGATATAATTAGTATACCATTATGCATCTATATAGGACTCTGTTTGCCGTTATATGCGGATTTGATGTGAATATGTTTATTTTTGTGTGGCTTATATGCCCTGAGTATATGGCTATCTCCGTATGGATTATGTTCCCGGAGATTATTATTATCTTGTATAAGTAAGGTAGTGTGAGGTAGAACCTTGAGTTAGTGGGACTGTTAGTACAGCCTATGGGCATGTTACCTCTTCTTGCGTGAATTATAAGGACAGATTCTCTGATTGGTGGGGCATTGCACCTGGGGCCCTTAGGACAGCAAGAGCTCGAGGGGTTAAACCTAAGGATGTTCTTACCCATTGCATTAGAGGATTGTATCTTGTGAGGAACGCAAGAGGTGAATTTGGATAACTGTAAGTGAACAGTAATATGCTAAATATGATGAAAAATGTGCAGTGCCATGAGATGGCAGTATGGATTATGAAATTGAGCATTCGGAAATGTGCATGAGTGTATACCAAGTGTGGTAGTATGGAATTACGGTTTTTCAGAAAGTGTGAAATGAGTTGTTGGATTATCACCCTATGCGAAGGGGATGAAAAATTGATTAGTACTGATGGATTGAGTCAAAGTTTTATGGAAAGGCTTGTGATGGCGAGAGGTTAAGCTAAGTTGGTGGCCTGAGTGGCCAAGGATTTTAATAAGTGATAAATTGTGATGTAGTCAAGTGTTAAGGAGTGGTACTAGCGGTTAAATAGAATGGTATTTGGTGAAATGAAAGGTTGATATTCTTACCCTGGTGGTAGAGTTATTGATGAAGCAGTATAGATGCAAAATTATTGTGAGTGATGTGTTGAAGATACACAACGTTAATGTTGTTCTTGGCTAGGTACCAAGACATATGATTGAGTGTGCTAGAGGTACTGTGAATAGTCCGAGAGACTTGCGTAACGGACGATATGAAATGATGAAAGTAATGACAAGGAGGAATTTAGTTCCTAGTGGCATGATAAATAGGTTTTGAAAATCCCTATGTGATGGGACAGATATGAGAGAGAGATGATATGTGACCTTGGAGTGATACATACTGGTTGAATGAAATGATAATGAAGGTGAGGTGTATTGAATGAAATGATAATAATGAAGGTGAGGTGTATAGAATGAAATATATGTGAAATTGATAACATGAGTATGGAATGGTGATTAAAGAAAATTGTTAGTGGAAATCTTAGGCATGTTGCCTCAAATGGGAGAAATCAATGATGAACCTATGTGTCAAGTTTGGAGATGATTAATTGAAAAGGTAATTATGATTTAGTGTATAAAATTCAGGAAGGGATTCGTGATTGGAAGCCTTGAAATGACTGATGTGAGGTATGAATTGTAATATATGGTCTATTGAGTACCAGTTAAATGTCTTGAGGGAGTGGTTGCCATTGTGTTTTGGCAAAAGTTGGTAAACCTGTAAGGTTAGATTGATGGTTGAGCACAGGGATGGTGCGTGTTAAAGATAAAGTGCAAAGGTGAAATTGCACATTGTAGGTTGAAAACATGAGAAAAGAAAAAAAAGGTGGATATACGAGTTGTGGCTAGGTGCCAAAAATGGGGAATTGCCCCTCAGAAAATGAAAGTATAGCGAGCGGGAATTAGATGACTACCCGGTGAATTGCACTGAGAGGCTGTGAGATTCCATACTAGTGTTAATGTGGAATAAGAAATTGATGACAAGAGTTAATACTCCATAGGAATAAAATTCAAAGAAGGATAATTGTGGCGGTAATGCGTCAGAAAGTAATAGTTGCCTGTGTGGCACAGTTTGAACAGGATGTGGTATGATCCTATAGGCATAGTTGTTGATAGGCGAACTAGGTAGGAAAACCTGCCAAGAGAAATTATGGGCTATATGTGCTAGGTAGCCTGACTTGTGAGAAGAAATTGAAAAGAAATTGAAAGGGAATTGAAAGAAATTGGCTTGGTAAAGCAGAGAAAGTGCACAACTGTGTGGTGCACTCCGGTTGTTCACATGTGGTGTCACCGGTTGATATTGAAATTAGGAAGGACTTGAGGTCTCCCATTGGGCCTTTGAAAGGCAAGGTCATTGTGAAATGTGGCTGAAAAGCCAAAAGATAGAAATGTAAACAATTATTTTGGTGTCCGCGCACTGATGGAGCTTCTTGGGTACGGGGGACTGAGATTCTCTGGCTGTATCTCGAGTTAGCATATGTGCATAGTTGATTTTGCGGACAAAATTCCTAAAAGGTGGGGTGAATATAACACCTCGGAAAATTAAATGTGAATTTATGTGATAAAATGTGGGTTTAAAAGGGAAGGATTAGTGAAAATCCGAGAATTAGGGCCAAAATGGGCTAAAAGGGCAAAATGGTAATTTGCCAAAAACGAGAACCGAGGCATGAAAAATGGAGTTAGAGATTTAAAATGACAAAAATAATGCTGGAAATGGAATCAGGACGGAAAATTGAGTGAATAGGCAAATTTGGGAAAAATTGATGAATAATGATTTTTAAGTGTTAAATACTGTGTTGTGAGTGTACCGATAAGTGTTAAATTTTTATGAGTATTTTGAGGAAAGAAAAAATATGACATGGACTGGAAAAATGTGTAGATTAAGAATTTATGATCAGAATTTTTATCGGAGTTAAAGTTAGATCGCGTGTGAGACCCGTGTGACCGAAGTCACTTGGCCCCCACCTCTTTTTCTTCTTTCTTCCTTCCTTTTTCTCTTCTTCCTCGCGCACACCCCTGCAAAATGAACCAAACCCACCATTTCTCTATTATCTCACCATTTCTTCATTTCTTCACCAAATCCTTTGATTTTGGTGTTGAAATCTATTGTAAACAACCTTCTAAATCCATTGGTAACACTTACAAGCCATGATACCATCTCCATTGCTGCGTTTTGGGCAAGGACAGATTCGAACCCTTAGGTGTTCTTGGAGTTTTTGGGAGTTTTGGATCTCTTTTGGATTGATGGAGCCTTGGTGGTGTTCATACACTTGATGGTGAGTATATTTGTGGTATTTTTGTGGTTGATTTTGTAGATCTAGAAATTATGCTTTGAATCTTTGATTCTAGATGTGTGATGATAGAGAGCTCAAATGGAAAAATGCTATTAGATGAAAAGGCCTTAGAATGATGCATGAAAGCTAGAAATGCTATGATAAATTTTGGTGAAAAAGTTGGATTTTAACTTAGGAAAATTTGTGAAGATTTCATGAAAAATTGGTATGTGGTGTAATTGGATAATTGAATGATGGACCATTGGTATAGGTTGATAATGTGATTATATGATTAGTGTGTGTGTTAAAATGGAATTGAAAACATTGTAGAATGAACCTTGGAGGAATTCGAACCATAGAGGGGTTTGGAGGAAAAATGATGTAAAGTTGTGTAGTTGAGATTGTATGATATAAAATGATATTTAATTGGATGATGGTATAGTGTGGTAAAGTGGAATGAGAAGAAAGAATGTGTGATTCATGGTGTAATTGGTAAATTAACCTATAAAAGGGATTGAAGTAAAATGGTATGGAAAATAGCCTTTGGCCTAGGTGATTTAAATGATGGTTAATTGTGTAAGTGAATGGTTTACATTGGAATTGTACTTATGATCATGTTGTTGATCATACAAGTTGCCTTTTTTGGACGCTTTGGAAGCGGGTAAGCTTGGAGCTTACGTTTGGAGCATGGGCTCGGTGTTGAGGTAACCTTTGGAACTGGGGTTTAGCCCTTGTGTGCTCCACCATACCTAGTGGATGGTTGTGGTTGGATTATGTGGTTATGACATTGTGTGATTGTGTGCTTGTATGCATATTGCTTGATTTTGTGAAAATTGTTTGGTCACTGGCCAGTTGACGTGTGTGGAGTTTGGACATCCGCTGGATCATTTCGTGACGGAATGCCAGTTGGAATGTGCCATGGAGTCGACTCTGGGAGCGATGCCAGGATGATCCAAACGGGGACGTCCGCCGGATAGGGCTCATGAGGAGTTCCGGTTGGGTATTGCCATGGAGTCTTCTCAACCATGGGAGAGGCGCCAGGACTGTCTCGGGAGTTATATGATGGAGTCCTTGAACATGAATCCATGAGTGGATGTTCTCGGGTTGTCTCCAGTTGGTGGGTGATATTGCATTGCTTGCATATTGTATGATGTTATTTTTGCACATTGAGTGAGCCATGGGGTGGAGAAACCTCCAGGGCCCTTGGTTTACTGAGATATATTTATATATCTCACCCCGTGTTGTGGGGCATCATTTCAGGTTAGGTTGAGCCTGGAAGTGTGGAGCATGAGGTGCATATTGGAGGCACCATGTGATGAGCATTGGATAGGGACACATCTTGCATATGTTTTATGCTTTAGACTTAGGCCATGAACTTGTGCATGTTGAAAATGCCATGCTTGTATGTTCATGACTACTTGTTAAGTCTTTCCATATGATGTATATGTATAACCTTGGAAATTATTGTATATTTGAGTGAGCATGGGACTTGTCCATTGCCACATTCATTGTATTAGAAGCCTTGGTGAATATGTTGTAAAATGGACCATAATTGATGTAAAATGGCCATTATGCTAAAGACTTTGTATATGATACATAAATGAATGGAAATGCATGTTTGAAGGGCCTAGTGCCTACATTAGAGTATGTTTAAGTGTTGTGTGGAGTACCAACGGGTTAGGGATGGATTACACAACCTTTTTGGGGCTTAAAATGCTGTAATCTGTCACTTTTGCTGCATAGTAATCGATTACCCAAGCATGGTAATCGATTACCATGCAACAGGGGACGAAAATTGGCTACTGTCTTCACTGGTAATCGATTACTGAGCTTTGGTAATCGATTACCATGTGAGGTAATCGATTACCCAAAGTTGTTAATCGATTACCAGAACAGAGGATGTCAAAATTTGGCTACTGCCTCATTCTTTACAGGTGGTAATCGATTACCACCCACTGGTAATCGATTACCACAGTGCAAATTCTGAAAATTCATGTTTTTCTGGACTAAAAGAAAGGGGATTAACTTGATGGGTAGAACTCCAAATGTTATGTGGCTTGAAACTATACGTAGCTTATGTGAAGGGCTAGAACTTGGTAAGATATTAAAGGAATTGGATAAGTTTAAATGAGTTGAATAAAAACAAAGATTAGTGGTGTTGTTAAGCTGAATGCTTCCGCGTATTGCACTCACAATTATAGTGTTGTTTTAATTGATTACGGAAAAATGTTATATTTATGAAAAGGAATATGATAAAAGAAAAGAAAAAGTTTGCTCGTAATTTAATTAACCCAATTACTGTGATTGTAACTGCGCTTAATATCATAATCAATGTTAACAACACCGGTACGTAACGGGCTGTTACACCGTCGAAAACGGATGAATAAAATAAATGCAAAAGAAATTGATTTTGTGATTTTTTCGACGGAAAATGGATTCCGTAGAAGATTTTTGACGGAAAATGGATTCGTCGAAGATTTTTGACGGAAAATGGATTCCGTCGAAGATTTTGGACGGAAAATGAATTCCGTCGAAAATGGATGAATAAAATAAATGCAAAAGAAATTGATTTTGTGAAGTTTTTCGACGGAAAATGGATTCCATCGAAGATTTTTGACGGAAAAAGAATTCTGTCGAAAATGGATGAATAAAATAAATGCAAAAGAAATTGATTTTGTGAATTTTTTAAACGGAAAATAGATTTCGTCGAAGATTTTTGACGGAAAATGAATTCCCTCGAAAATGGATGAATAAAATAAATGCAAAAGAAATTGATTTTATGAAGTTTTTTGACGAAAAATGGATTCCGTCGAAGATTTTTGACGAAAAATGTATTCCGTCGAAAACGGATTAATAAAATAAATGCAAAAGAAATTGATTTTGTGAAGATTTTTGACGGAAAATGAATTCCGTCGAAAACGGATGAATAAAATAAATGCAAAAGAAATTGATTTTGTGAAGTTTTTCGACGGAAAATGGATTCCGTCGAAGATTTTTGATGGAAAATGAATTCCGTCGAAAATGGATGAATAAAATAAATGCAAAAGAAATTGATTTTATGAAGTTTTTCGACGAAAAATGGATTCCGTCGAAGATTTTTGACTGAAAATGAATTCCGACGAAAACGGATGAATGAAATAAATGCAAAAGAAATTGATTTTGTGAAGATTTTTGAATGAAAATGTATTCCGTCGAAAACGGATGAATAAAATAAATGCAAAAGAAATTGATTTTGTGAAGTTTTTCGACGTAAAATGGATTCCGTCGAAGATTTTGGACGGAAAATGAATTCCGTCGAAAATGGATGAATAAAATAAATGCAAAAGAAATTGATTTTATGAAGTTTTAAGATGGAAAATGGATTTCGTCGAAGATTTTTGACGGAAAATGAATTCCGACGAAAACGGATGAATGAAATAAATGCAAAAGAAATTGATTTTGTGAAGATTTTTGAATGAAAATGTATTCCGTCAAAAACGGATGAATAAAATAAATGCAAAAGAAATTGATTTTGTGAAGTTTTTCGACGTAAAATGGATTCCGTCGAAGATTTTGGACGGAAAATGAATTCCGTCGAAAATGGATGAATAAAATAAATGCAAAAGAAATTGATTTTATGAAGTTTTAAGATGGAAAATGGATTCCGTCGAAGATTTTTGACGCAAAATGTATTCCGTCGAAAATGGATGAATAAAATAAATGCAAAAGAAATTGATTTTGTGATGTTTTTCGTAGGAAAATGGATTCCGTAGAATATTTTTGACGGAAAATGGATTCGTCGAAGATTTTTGACGGAAAATGGATTCCGTAGAAGATTTTGGACGGAAAATGAATTCCGTCGAAAATGGATGAATAAAATAAATGCAAAAGAAATTGATTTTGTGAAGTTTTTCGACGGAAAATGGATTCCGTCGAAGATTTTTGACGGAAAATGAATTCTGTCGAAAATGGATGAATAAAATAAATGCAAAAGAAATTGATTTTGTGAATTTTTTAAACGGAAAATAGATTTCGTCGAAGATTTTTGACGGAAAATGAATTCCCTCGAAAATGGATGAATAAAATAAATGCAAAAGAAATTGATTTTATGAAGTTTTTCGACGAAAAATGGATTCCGTCGAAGATTTTTGACGAAAAATGTATTCCGTCGAAAACGGATTAATAAAATAAATGCAAAAGAAATTGATTTTGTGAAGATTTTTGACGGAAAATGAATTCCGTCGAAAACGGATGAATAAAATAAATGCAAAAGAAATTGATTTTGTGAAGTTTTTCGACGGAAAATGGATTCCGTCGAAGATTTTTGATGGAAAATGAATTCCGTCGAAAATGGATGAATAAAATAAATGCAAAAGAAATTGATTTTATGAAGTTTTTCGACGAAAAATGGATTCCGTTGAAGATTTTTGACGAAAAATGTATTCCGTCGAAAACTGATGAATGAAATAAATGCAAAAGAAATTGATTTTGTGAAGATTTTTGACGGAAAATGAATTCCGTCGAAAATGGATGAATAAAATAAATGCAAAAGAAATTGGTTTTGTGAAGTTTTTCGACGTAAAATGGATTCCGTCGAAGATTTTGGACGGAAAATGAATTCCGTCGAAATTGGATGAATAAAATAAATGCAAAAGAAATTGATTTTATGAAGTTTTAAGACGGAAAATGGATTCCGTCGAAAACTTTTGACGAAAAAGAATTTCGTTGAAAACGGATTAATAAAAGACATGCAAAAGAAATTGATTTTGTGAAGTTTTTCGACGGAAAATGGATTCCGTCGAAGATTTTTGACGGAAAATGAATTCCGTCAAAAATGTATGAATAAAATAAATGCAAAAGAAATTGAATTTATGAAGTTTTTCGATGGAAAATGGATTTCGTCGAAGATTTTTGACGGAAAATGAATTCCGTCGAAAATGGATGAATAAAATAAATGCAAAAGAAATTGATTTTGTGAAGTTTTTCGACGGAAATGGATTCTGTCGAAGATTTTGGACGGAAAATGAATTCCGTCGAAAATGGATGAATAAAATAAATGCAAAAGAAATTGATTTTATGAAGTTTTTCGGTGGAAAATGGATTCCGTCGAAGATTTTTGACGAAAAATGTATTCCGCCGAAAACGGATGATTAAAATAAATGCAAAAGAAATTGATTTTGTGAAGTTTTTCGACGAAAAATGGATTCCGTCGAAGATTTTTGACGGAAAATGAATTTCACGGAAAACGGATGAATAAAAAAAATGCAAAAGAAATTGATTTTTTGAAATTTTTCGACGGAAAATGGATTCTGTCGAAGATTTTTGACGGAAAATGAATTCCGCCGAAAATGGATAAATAAAATAAATGCAAAAGAAATTCATTTTGTGAAGTTTTTCGACAGAAAAAGAATTACGTTGAAAACGGAATAATAAAATAAATGCAAAAGAAATTGATTTTTTGAAGTTTTTCGACGGAAAATGGATTCCGTAGAAGATTTTTGATGGAAAATGGATTTCGTCGAAGATTTTTGACGGAAAATGAATTCCGACGAAAACGGATGAATGAAATAAATGCAAAAGAAATTGATTTTGTGAAGATTTTTGAATGAAAATGAATTTCGTCGAAAACGGATGAATAAAATAAATGCAAAAGAAATTGATTTTGCGAAGTTTTTCGACCGAAAATGGATTCCGTCGAAGATTTTTGACGAAAAATGTATTCCGTCGAAAACGGATGACTAAAATAAATGCAAAAGAAATTGATTTTGTGAAGTTTTTCGACGGAAAAAGGATTTCGTCGAAAACGGATTAATAAAATAAATGCAAAGAAAATGGATTTTGTGAGTTTTTCGACGCAAAATGGGTTCCGTCGAAGATTTTTGACGAAAAATGTATTCCGTCGAAAATGGATGAATTAAATTAATGCAAAAGAAATTTATTTTGTGAAGTTTTTCGACGGAAAATGAATTCCGTCGAAAATGGATGAATAAAATAAATGTAAAAGAAATTGATATTGTGAAATTTTTCGATGGAAAACGGATTCCGTAGAAGATTTTTGACGGAAAATGGATTCCGTCGAAGACTTTTGACGGAAAATGAATTCCATCGAAAACGGATGAATAAAATAAATGCAAAAGAAATTGATTTTATGAAGTTTTTCGATGAAAAAAGTATTTCGTCGAAGATTTTTGACGGAAAATGAATTTCGTCGAAAATGGATGAATAAAATAAATGCAAAAGAAATTGATTTTATGAAGTTTTTCGATGAAAAAAGGATTCCGTCGAAGATTTTTGACGAAAAATGAATTCCGTCGAAAACGGATGAATAAAATAATTGCAAAAGAAATTGATTTTGTGAAGTTTTTCGACGGAAAACAAATTCCGTCGAAAACGGATGAATAAAATAAAAGCAAAAGAAATTTATTTTTTGAAGTTTTTCGACGGAAAATGGATTCCGTAGAAGATTTTTGACGGAAAATGGATTCCGTCGAAGACTTTTGACGGAAAATGAATTCCATCGAAAACGGATGAATAAAATAAATGCAAAAGAAATTGATTTTGTGACGATTTTCGACTGAAAACGGATTCCGTCGAAAATGGATGAATAAAATAAATGCAAAAGAAATTGGTTTTGTGAAGTTTTTCAACGGAAAATGGATTCCGTCGAAGATTTTTGACGGAAAATGTATTCCATCGAAAATGGATGAATTAAATTGATGCAAAAGAAATTGATTTTGTGAAGTTTTTCGACGGAAAACAAATTCCGTCGAAAACAGATGAATAAAATAAATCCAAAAGAAATTGATTTTGTGAAGTTTTTCGACGAAAAATGGATTCCGTAGAAGATTTTTGACGGAAAATGGATTCCGTCGAAGATTTTGGACGGAAAATGAATTCCATCGAAAATGGATGAATAAAATAAACGCAAAAGAAATTGATTTTGTGAAGTTTTTTGACGGAAAATGGATTCCGTCGAAGATTTTGGACGGAAAATGAATTCCGTCGAAAATGGATGAATAAAATAAATGCAAAAGAAATTGATTTTTTGAAGTTTTTCGACGAAAAATGTATTCCGTCGCAAACGTATTAATAAAATAAATGCAAAAGAAATTGATTTTGTGAAGATTTTTAACGGAAAATTAATTCCGTCGAAAACGGATGAATAAAATAAATGCAAAAGAAATTTATTTTGTGAAGTTTTTCGACGGAAAATGAATTCCATAGAAAATGGATGAATAAAATAAATGCAAAAGAAATTGATATTGTGAAATTTTTCGATGGAAAACGGATTCCGTCGAAAATGGATGAATAAAATAAATGCAAAAGAAATTAATTTTCTGAAGTTTTTCGACGAAAAATGGATTCCGTCGAAGATTTTTGACGGATAATGAATTCCGTTGAAAGTGGATGAATAAAATAAATGCAAAAGAAATTGATTTTATTAATTATTCGACGAAAAATGGATTCCGTTGAAGATTTTTGACGAAAAATGTATTCCGTCGAAAACGGATGAATAAAATAAATGCAAAAGAAATTGATTTTGTGATGTTTTTCGACGGAAAATGGATTCCGTAGAAGATTTTTGACGGAAAATGGATTCCGTCGAAGATTTTTGACGGCAAATGAATTCCATCGAAAACGGATGAATAAAATAAATGCAAAAGAAATTGATTTTGTGAAGTTTTTCGACGGAAAATGGATTCCGTCGAAGATTTTTGACGGAAAATGAATTCCGTCGAAAATGGATGAATAAAATAAATGCAAAAGAAATTGATTTTGTGAAGTTTTTCGACGGAAAATGGATTCCGTCGAAGATTTTTGACGGAAAATGAATTCCGTCGAAAATGGATGAATAAAATAAATGCAAAAGAAATTGATTTTGTGAAGTTATTCGACAGAAAATAGATTTAGTCGATGATTTTTGACTGAAAATGAATTCCGTCGAAAATGGATGAATAAAATAAATGCAAAAGAAATTGTTTTTATGAAGTTTTTCGATGGAAAATGGATTCCGTCGAAGATTTTTGACGAAAAATGTATTCCGTCGAAAATGGATGAATAAAATAAATGGAAAAGAAATTGATTTTGTGAAGTTTTTCGACGGAAAATGGATTCCGTCAAAGATTTTTGACGGAAAATGAATTCCGTCGAAAATGGACGAATAAAATAAATGCAAAAGAAATTGATTTTGTGAAGTTATTCGACAGAAAATAGATTCCGTCGAAGATTTTTGACGGAAAATAAATTCCGTCGAAAATGGATGAATAAAATAAATGCAAAAGAAATTGATTTTAAGAAGTTTTTCGATGGAAAATCGATTCCGTCGAAGATTTTTGACGGAAAATGAATTCCGTCGAAAATGGATGAATAAAATAAATGCAAAAGAAATTGATTTTGTGAAGTTTTTCGACGGAAAATGGATTCCGTAGAAGATTTTTGACGGAAAATGGATTCTGTCGAAGATTTTTGACGGAAAATGAATTCCATCGAAAATGGATGAATAAAATAAACGCAAAAGAAATTGATTTTATGAAGTTTTTCGACGGAAAATGGATTCTGTCGAAGATTTTTGACGGAAAATGAATTCCCTCGAAAATGGATGAATAAAATAAATGCAAAAGAAATTGATTTTATGAAGTTTTTCGACGAAAAATGGATTCCGTCGAAGATTTTTGACGCAAAATGTATTCCGTCGAAAACGGGTTAATAAAATAAATGCAAAAGAAATTGATTTTGTGAAGATTTTTGACGGAAAATGAATTCCGTCGAAAACGGATGAATAAAATAAATGCAAAAGAAATTGATTTTATGAAGTTTTTCGACGGAAAATGGATTCCGTCGGAAAATGGATTCCGTCGAAGATTTTTGACGGAAAATGAATTCCACCGAAAAAGGATGAATAAAATAAATGCAAAAGAAATTGATTTTATGAAGTTTTTCGACGGAAAATGGATTTCGTCGAAGATTTTTGATGGAAAATGAATTCCGTCGAAAATGGATGAATAAAATAAATGCAAAAGAAATTGATTTTATGAAGTTTTTCGACGAAAAATGGATTCCGTTGAAGATTTTTGACGAAAAATGTATTCCGTCGAAAATGGATGAATAAAATAAATGCAAAAGAAATTGTTTTTGGGTAGTTTTTCGACGGAAAAAGAATTTCGTCGAAAACGGATTAATAAAATACATGCAAAAGAAATTGATTTTGTGAAGTTTTTCGACGGAAAATGGATTCCGTCGAAGATTTTTGATGAATTCCGTCAAAAATGGATGAATAAAATAAATGCAAAAGAAATTGATTTTATGAAGTTTTTCGATGGAAAATGGATTCCGTCGAAGATTTTTGACGGAAAATGAATTCCGTCGAAAATGGATGAATAAAATAAATGCAAAAGAAATTGATTTTGTGAAGTTTTTCGACGGAAATGGATTCTGTCGAAGATTTTGGACGGAAAATGAATTTCGTCGAAAATGGATGAATAAAATAAATGCAAAAGAAATTGATTTTATGAAGTTTTTCGATGGAAAATGGATTCCGTAGAAGATTTTTGACGAAAAATGTATTCCGTCGAAAATGGATGAATAAAATAAATGCAAAAGAAATTGATTTTATGAAGTTTTTCGATGGAAAATGGATTCCGTCGAAGATTTTTGACGAAAAATGTATTCCGTCGAAAATGGATGAATAAAATAAATGCAAAAGAAATTGATTTTGGGAAGTTTTTCGACGGAAAATGGATTCCGTCGAAGATTTTGGACGGAAAATGAATTTCACCGAAAACGGATGAATAAGAAAAATGCAAAAGAAATTGATTTTTTGAAGTTTTTCGATGGAAAATGGATTCCGTCAAAGATTTTTGACGGAAAATGAATTCCGTCGAAAATGGATAAATAAAATAAATGCAAAAGAAATTCATTTTGTAAAGTTTTTCGACAGAAAAAGAATTTCGTTGAAAACGGAATAATAAAATAAATGCAAAAGAAATTGATTTTTTGAAGTTTTTCGACGGAAAATGGATTCCGTAGAAGATTTTTGATGGAAAATGGATTTCGTCGAAGATTTTGGACGGAAAATGAATTCCGACGAAAACGGATGAATGAAATAAATGCAAAAGAAATTGATTTTGTGAAGATTTTTGAATGAAAATGAATTTCGTCGAAAACGGATGAATAAAATAAATGCGAAAGAAATTGATTTTGCGAAGTTTTTCGACCGAAAATGGATTCCGTCGAAGATTTTTGACGAAAAATGTAAAAACGGATGACTAAAATAAATGCAAAAGAAATTGATTTTGTGAAATTTTTTGACGGAAAAAGGATTTCGTCGAAAACGGATTAATAAAATAAATGCAAAGAAAATTGATTTTGTGAGTTTTTCGACGCAAAATGGATTCCGTCGAAGATTTTTGACGAAAAATGTATTCCGTCGAAAATGGATGAATTAAATTAATGCAAAAGAAATTTATTTTGTGAAGTTTTTCGACGGAAAATGAATTCCGTCGAAAATGGATGAATAAAATAAATGCAAAAGAAATTGATATTGTGAAATTTTTCGATGGAAAACGGATTCCGTAGAAGATTTTTGACGGAAAATGGATTCCGTCGAAGACTTTTGACGGAAAATGAATTCCATCGAAAACGGATGAATAAAATAAATGCAAAAGAAATTGATTTTATGAAGTTTTTCGATGAAAAAAGGATTCCATCGAAGATTTTTGACGGAAAAAGAATTCCGTCGAAAATGGATGAATAAAATAAATGCAAAAGAAATTGATTTTATGAAGTTTTTCGATGAAAAAAGGATTCCGTCGAAGATTTTTGACAAAAAATGAATTCCGTCGAAAACGGATGAATAAAATAATTGCAAAAGAAATTGATTTTGTGAAGTTTTTCGACGGAAAACAAATTCCGTCGAAAACGGATGAATAAAATAAATCCAAAAGAAATTGATTTTGTGAAGTTTTTCGATGGAAAATGGATTCCGTAGAAGATTTTTGACGGAAAATGGATTCCGTCGAAGATTTTTGACGGAAAATGAATTCCATCGAAAATGGATGAATAAAATAAACGCAAAAGAAATTGATTTTGTGAAGTTTTTTGACGGAAAATGGATTCCGTCGAAGATTTTGGACGGAAAATGAATTCCGTCGAAAATGGATGAATAAAATAAATGCAAAAGAAATTGATTTTATGAAGTTTTTCGACGAAAAATGTATTCCGTCGCAAACGTATTAATAAACTAAATGCAAAAGAAATTGGTTTTGTGAAGATTTTTAACAGAAAATTAATTCCGTCGAAAACGGATGAATAAAATAAATGCAAAAGAAATTTATTTTGTGAAGTTTTTCGACGGAAAATGAATTCCATCGAAAATGGATGAATAAAATAAATGCAAAAGAAATTGATATTGTGAAATTTTTCGACGAAAAACGGATTCCGTCGAAAATGGATGAATAAAATAAATGCAAAAGAAATTGATTTTATGAAGTTTTTCGATGAAAAAAGGATTCCATCGAAGATTTTTGACGGAAAATGAATTCCGTTGAAAGTGGATGAATAAAATAAATGCAAAAGAAATTGATTTTATTAATTATTCGACGAAAAATGGATTCCGTTGAAGATTTTTGACGAAAAATGTATTCCGTCGAAAACGGATGAATAAAATAAATGCAAAAGAAATTGATTTTGTGATGTTTTTCGACGGAAAATGGATTCTGTAGAACATTTTTGACGGAAAATGGATTCCGTCGAAGATTTTTGACGGCAAATGAATTCCGTCGAAAATGGATGAATAAAATAAATGCAAAAGAAATTGATTTTGTGAAGTTTTTCGACGGAAAATGGATTCCGTCGAAGATTTTTGACGGAAAATGAATTCCGTCGAAAATGGATGAATAAAATAAATGCAAAAGAAATTGATTTTGTGAAGTTATTCGACAGAAAATAGATTCAGTCGAAGATTTTTGACGGAAAATGAATTCCGTCGAAAATGGATGAATAAAATAAATGCAAAAGAAATTGATTTTATGAAGTTTTTCGATGGAAAATGGATTCCGTCGAAGATTTTTGACGAAAAATGTATTCCGTCGAAAACGGATGAATAAAATAAATGGAAAAGAAATTGATTTTGTGAAATTTTACGACGAAAAATGGATTCCTTGAAGATTTTTGACGGAAAATGTATTCCGTCGAAAATGGACGAATAAAATAAATGCAAAAGAAATTGATTTTGTGAAGTTATTCGACAGAAAATAGATTCCGTCGAAGATTTTTTACGGAAAATAAATTCCGTCGAAAATGGATGAATAAAATAAATGCAAAAGAAATTGATTTTATGAAGTTTTTCGATGGAAAATCGATTCCGTCGAAGATTTTTGACGAAAAATGTATTCCGTCGAAAATGGATGAATAAAATAAATGCAAAAGAAATTGATTTTGTGAAGTTTTTAGACGGAAAATGGATTCCGTAGAAGATTTTTGACGGAAAATGGATTGTGTCGAAGATTTTTGACGGAAAATGAATTCCATCGAAAATGGATGAATAAAATAAACGCAAAAGAAATTGATTTTATGAAGTTTTTCGACGGAAAATGGATTCTGTCGAAGATTTTTGACGGAAAATGAATTCCCTCGAAAATGGATGAATAAAATAAATGCAAAAGAAATTGATTTTATGAAGTTTTTCGACGAAAAATGGATTCCGTCGAAGATTTTTGACGAAAAATGTATTCCGTCGAAAAAGGATTAATAAAATAAATGCAAAAGAAATTGATTTTGTGAAGATTTTTGACGGAAAATGAATTCCGTCGAAAACGGATGAATAAAATAAATGCAAAAGAAATTGATTTTGTGAAGTTTTTCGACGGAAAATGGATTCCGTCGAAGTTTTTTGATGGAAAATGAATTCCGTCGAAAATGGATGAATAAAATAAATGCAAAAGAAATTGATTTTGTGAAGTTTTTTGACGGAAAATGGGTTTGGTCGAAGATTTTTGACGGAAAATGAATTCCGACGAAAACGGATGAATGAAATAAATGCAAAAGAAATTGATTTTGTGAAGATTTTTGAATGGAAATGTATTCCGTCGAAAACGGATGAATAAAATAAATGCAAAAGAAATTGATTTTGTGAAGTTTTTCGACGTAAAATGGATTCCGTCGAAGAATGGATGAATAAAATAAATGCAAAAGAAATTGATTTTTTGAAGTTTTAAGATGGAAAATGGATTTCGTCGAAGATTTTTGACGGAAAATGAATTCCGACGAAAACGGATGAATGAAATAAATGCAAAAGAAATTGATTTTGTGAAGATTTTTGAATGAAAATGTATTCCGTCGAAAACGGATGAATAAAATAAATGCAAAAGAAATTGATTTTGTGATGTTTTTCGACGTAAAATGGATTCCGTCGAAGATTTTGGACGGAAAATGAATTCCGTCGAAAATGGATGAATAAAATAAATGCAAAAGAAATTGATTTTATGAAGTTTTAAGATGGAAAATGGATTCCGTCGAAGATTTTTGACGAAAAATGTTTTCCGTCGAAAATGGATTAATAAAATAAATGCAAAAGAAATTGATTTTGTGAAGATTTTTGACGGAAAATGAATTCCGTCGAAAACGGAAGAATAAAATAAATGCAAAAGAAATTGATTTTGTGAAGTTTTTCGACGGAAAATGGATTTCGTAGAAGATTTTTGATGGAAAATGGATTCGTCGAAGATTTTTGAAGTTTTTCGACGGAAAATGACGACGATGTCCGTCGAAAATGGATTTTGACGGAAAATGGATTCCGTCGAAGATTTTGACGGAAAATGCATTCCGTCGAAAATGGATGAATAAAATAAATGCAAAAGAAATTGATTTTGTGAAGTTTTTCGACGGAAAATGGATTCCGTCGAAGATTTTTGACGGAAAATGAATTCTGTCGAAAATGGATGAATAAAATAAATGCAAAAGAAATTGATTTTGTGAATTTTTTAAACGGAAAATAGATTTCGTCGAAGATTTTTGACGGAAAATGAATTCCCTCGAAAATGGATGAATAAAATAAATGCAAAAGAAATTGATTTTATGAAGTTTTTTCCAAAAATGGATTCCGTCGAAGATTTTTGACGAAAAATGTATTCCGTCGAAAACGGATTAATAAAATAAATGCAAAAGAAATTGATTTTGTGAAGATTTTTGACGGAAAATGAATTCCGTCGAAAACGGATGAATAAAATAAATGCAAAAGAAATTGATTTTGTGAAGTTTTTAGACGGAAAATGTTCCGTAAAGAAATTGATTTTATTTTTGACGGAAAATGGATTACGTCGAAGATTTTTGACGGAAAATGAATTCCATCGAAAATGGATGAATAAAATAAATGCAAAAGAAATTGATTTTGTGAAGTTTTTCGACGGAAAATGGATTCTGTCGAAGATTTTTGACGGAAAATGAATTCCGTCGAAAATGGATGAATAAAATAAATGCAAAAGAAATTGATTTTGTGAAATTTTTCGACGGAAAATGGATTTCGTCGAAAACGGATGAATAAAATAAATGCAAAAGAAATTGATTTTGTGAAGTTTTTCGACGCAAAATAGATTCCGTCGAAGATTTTTAACCAAAAATGTATTCCGTCGAAAACGGATGAATAAAATTAATGCAAAAGAAATTGATTTTGTGAAGATTTTTGACGGAAAATGAATTCCGTCGAAAACGGATGAATAAAATAAATGCAAAAGAAATTGATTTTGTGAAGTTTTTCGACGGAAAATGGATTCCGTCGAAGATTTTTGATGGAAAATGAATTCCGTCGAAAATGGATGAATAAAATAAATGCAAAAGAAATTGATTTTATGAAGTTTTTCGACGAAAAATGGATTCCGTCGAAGATTTTTGACGGAAAATGAATTCCGACGAAAACGGATGAATGAAATAAATGCAAAAGAAATTGATTTTGTGAAGATTTTTGACGGAAAATGAATTCCGTCGAAAATGGATGAACAAAATAAATGTAAAAGAAATTGATTTTGTGAAGTTTTTCGACGTAAAATGGATTCCGTCGAAGATTTTGGACGGAAAATGAATTCCGTCGAAAATGGATGAATAAAATAAATGCAAAAGAAATTGATTTTATGAAGTTTTAAGATGGAAAATGGATTTCGTCGAAGATTTTTGACGGAAAATGAATTCCGACGAAAACGGATGAATGAAATAAATGCAAAAGAAATTGATTTTGTGAAGATTTTTGAATGAAAATGTATTCCGTCGAAAACGGATGAATAAAATAAATGCAAAAGAAATTGATTTTGTGATGTTTTTCGACGTAAAATGGATTCCGTCGAAGATTTTGGACGGAAAATGAATTCCGTCGAAAATGGATGAATAAAATAAATGCAAAAGAAATTGATTTTATGAAGTTTTAAGATGGAAAATGGATTCCGTCGAAGATTTTTGACGAAAAATGTTTTCCGTCGAAAATGGATGAATAAAATAAATGCAAAAGAAATTGATTTTATGAAGTTTTTCGATGGAAAATGGATTCCGTCGAAGATTTTTGACGAAAAATGTATTCCGTCGAAAACGGATGAATAAAATAAATGCAAAAGAAATTGATTTTGTGATGTTTTTCGACGGAAAATGGATTCCGTAGAAGATTTTTGACGGAAAATGGATTCGTCGAAGATTTTTGACGGAAAATGGATTCCGTCGAAGATTTTGAACGGAAAATGCATTCCGTCGAAAATGGATGAATAAAATAAATCCAAAAGAAATTGATTTTGTGAAGTTTTTCGACGGAAAATGGATTCCGTCGAAGATTTTTGACGGAAAATGAATTCTGTCGAAAATGGATGAATAAAATAAATGCAAAAGAAATTGATTTTGTGAATTTTTTAAACGGAAAATAGATTTCGTCGAAGATTTTTGACGGAAAATGAATTCCCTCGAAAATGGATGAATAAAATAAATGCAAAAGAAATTGATTTTATGAAGTTTTTCGTCCAAAAATGGATTCCGTCGAAGATTTTTGACGAAAAATGTATTCCGTCGAAAACGGATTAATAAAATAAATGCAAAAGAAATTGATTTTGTGAAGATTTTTGACGGAAAATGAATTCCGTCGAAAACGGATGAATAAAATAAATGCAAAAGAAATTGATTTTGTGAAGTTTTTAGACGGAAAATGGATTCCGTAGAAGATTTTTGACGGAAAATGGATTATGTCGAAGATTTTTGACGGAAAATGAATTCCGTCGAAAATGGATGAATAAAATAAACGCAAAAGAAATTGATTTTGTGAAGTTTTTCGACGGAAAATGGATTTCGTCGAAGATTTTGGACGGAAAATGAATTTCGTCGAAAATGGATGAATAAAATAAATGCAAAAGAAATTGATTTTGTGAAGTTTTTCGACGGAAAAAGGATTTCGTCGAAAACAGATTAATAAAATAAATGCAAAGAAAATTGATTTTGTGAGTTTTTCGACGCAAAATGGATTCCGTCGAAGATTTTTGACGGAAAATGTATTCCGTCGAAAATGGATGAATTAAATTAATGCAAAAGAAATTTATTTTGTGAAGTTTTTCGACGGAAAATGAATTCCGTCGAAAATGGATGAATAAAATAAATGCAAAAGAAATTGATATTGTGAAATTTTTCGATGGAAAACGGATTCCGTAGAAGATTTTTGACGGAAAATGGATTCCGTCGAAGACTTTTGACGGAAAATGAATTCCATCGAAAACGGATGAATAAAATAAATGCAAAAGAAATTGATTTTATGAAGTTTTTCGATGAAAAAAGGATTCCATCGAAGATTTTTGACGGAAAATGAATTCCGTCGAAAATGGATGAATAAAATAAATGCAAAAGAAATTGATTTTATGAAGTTTTTCGATGAAAAAAGAATTCCGTCGAAGATTTTTGACGAAAAATGAATTCCGTCGAAAACGGATGAATAAAATAATTGCAAAAGAAATTGATTTTGTGAAGTTTTTCGACGGAAAACAAATTCCGTCGAAAACGGATGAATAAAATAAATCCAAAAGAAATTGATTTTGTGAAGTTTTTCGACGGAAAATGGATTCCGTAGAAGATTTTTGACGGAAAATGGATTCCGTCGAAGATTTTTGACGGAAAATGAATTCCATCGAAAATGGATGAATAAAATAAACGCAAAAGAAATTTATTTTGTGAAGTTTTTTGACGGAAAATGGATTCCGTCGAAGATTTTGGACGGAAAATGAATTCCGTCGAAAATGGATGAATAAAATAAATGCAAAAGAAATTGATTTTATGAAGTTTTTCGACGAAAAATGTATTCCGTCGCAAACGTATTAATAAACTAAATGCAAAAGAAATTGGTTTTGTGAAGATTTTTAACAGAAAATTAATTCCGTCGAAAACGGATGAATAAAATAAATGCAAAAGAAATTTATTTTGTGAAGTTTTTCGACGGAAAATGAATTCCATCGAAAACGGATGAATAAAATAAATGCAAAAGAAATTGATTTTGTGAAATTTTTCGACGAAAAACGGATTCCGTCGAAAATGGATGAATAAAATAAATGCAAAAGAAATTGATTTTATGAAGTTTTTCGATGAAAAAAGGATTCCATCGAAGATTTTTGACGGAAAATGAATTCCGATGAAAGTGGATGAATAAAATAAATGCAAAAGAAATTGATTTTATTAATTATTCGACGAAAAATGGATTCCGTTGAAGATTTTTGACGAAAAATGTATTCCGTCGAAAACGGATGAATAAAATAAATGCAAAAGAAATTGATATTGTGATGTTTTTCGACGGAAAATGGATTCCGTAGAAGATTTTTGACGGAAAATGGATTCCGTCGAAGATTTTTGACGGCAAATGAATTCCGTCGAAAATGGATGAATAAAATAAATGCAAAAGAAATTGATTTTGTGAAGTTTTTCGACGGAAAATGGATTCCGTCGAAGATTTTTGACGGAAAATGAATTCCGTCGAAAATGGATGAATAAAATAAATGCAAAAGAAATTGATTTTGTGAAGTTATTCGACAGAAAATAGATTCAGTCGAAGATTTTTGACAGAAAATGAATTCCGTCGAAAATGGATGAATAAAATAAATGCAAAAGAAATTGATTTTATGAAGTTTTTCGATGGAAAATGGATTCCGTCGAAGATTTTTGACGAAAAATGTATTCCGTCGAAAATGGATGAATAAAATAAATGGAAAAGAAATTGATTTTGTGAAGTTTTTCGACGAAAAATGGATTCCTTGAAGATTTTTGACGGAAAATGTATTCCGTCGAAAATGGACGAATAAAATAAATGCAAAAGAAATTGATTTTGTGAAGTTATTCGACAGAAAATGGATTCCGTCGAAGATTTTTTACGGAAAATAAATTCCGTCGAAAATGGATGAATAAAATAAATGCAAAAGAAATTGATTTTATGAAATTTTTCGATGGAAAATCGATTCCGTCGAAGATTTTTGACGGAAAATGAATTCCGTCGAAAATGGATGAATAAAATAAATGCAAAAGAAATTGATTTTGTGAAGTTTTTCGACGGAAAATGGATTCCGTAGAAGATTTTTGACGGAAAATGGATTGTGTCGAAGATTTTTGACGGAAAATGAATTCCATCGAAAATGGATGAATAAAATAAACGCAAAAGAAATTGATTTTATGAAGTTTTTCGACGGAAAATGGATTCTGTCGAAGATTTTTGACGGAAAATGAATTCCCTCGAAAATGGATGAATAAAATAAATGCAAAAGAAATTGATTTTATGAAGTTTTTCGACGAAAAATGGATTCCGTCGAAGATTTTTGACGAAAAATGTATTCCGTCGAAAACGGATTAATAAAATAAATGCAAAAGAAATTGATTTTGTGAAGATTTTTGACGGAAAATGAATTCCGTCGAAAACGGATGAATAAAATAAATGCAAAAGAAATTGATTTTGTGAAGTTTTTCGACGGAAAATGGATTCCGTCGAAGTTTTTTGATGGAAAATGAATTCCGTCGAAAATGGATGAATAAAATAAATGCAAAAGAAATTGATTTTATGAAGTTTTTCGACGAAAAATGGATTCCGTCGAAGATTTTTGACGGAAAATGAATTCCGACGAAAACGGATGAATGAAATAAATGCAAAAGAAATTGATTTTGTGAAGATTTTTGAATGGAAATGTATTCCGTCGAAAACGGATGAATAAAATAAATGCAAAAGAAATTGATTTTGTGAAGTTTTTCGACGTAAAATGGATTCCGTCGAAGATTTTGGACGGAAAATGAATTCCGTCGAAAATGGATGAATAAAATAAATGCAAAAGAAATTGATTTTATGAAGTTTTAAGATGGAAAATGGATTTCGTCGAAGATTTTTGACGGAAAATGAATTACGACGAAAACGGATGAATGAAATAAATGCAAAAGAAATTGATTTTGTGAAGATTTTTGAATGAAAATGTATTCCGTCGAAAACGGATGAATAAAATAAATGCAAAAGAAATTGATTTTGTGAAGTTTTTCGACGTAAAATGGATTCCGTCGAAGATTTTGGACGGAAAATGAATTCCGTCGAAAATGGATGAATAAAATAAATGCAAAAGAAATTGATTTTATGAAGTTTTAAGATGGAAAATGGATTCCGTCGAAGATTTTTGACGAAAAATGTTTTCCGTCGAAAATGGATGAATAAAATAAATGCAAAAGAAATTGATTTTATGAAGTTTTTCGATGGAAAATGGATTCCGTCGAAGATTTTTGACGAAAAATGTATTCCGTCGAAAACGGAAGAATAAAATAAATGCAAAAGAAATTGATTTTGTGATGTTTTTCGACGGAAAATGGATTCCGTAGAAGATTTTCGACGGAAAATGGATTCGTCGAAGATTTTTGACGGAAAATGGATTCCGTCGAAGATTTTGAACGGAAAATGCATTCCGTCGAAAATGGATGAATAAAATAAATCCAAAAGAAATTGATTTTGTGAAGTTTTTCGACGGAAAATGGATTCCGTCGAAGATTTTTGACGGAAAATGAATTCTGTCGAAAATGGATGAATAAAATAAATGCAAAAGAAATTGATTTTGTGAATTTTTTAAACGGAAAATAGATTTCGTCGAAGATTTTTGACGGAAAATGAATTCCGTCGAAAATGGATGAATAAAATAAATGCAAAAGAAATTGATTTTATGAAGTTTTTCGTCCAAAAATGGATTCCGTCGAAGATTTTTGACGAAAAATGTATTCCGTCGAAAACGGATTAATAAAATAAATGCAAAAGAAATTGATTTTGTGAAGATTTTTGACGGAAAATGAATTCCGTCGAAAACGGATGAATAAAATAAATGCAAAAGAAATTGATTTTGTGAAGTTTTTAGACGGAAAATGGATTCCGTAGAAGATTTTTGACGGAAAATGGATTCCGTCGAAGATTTTTGACGGAAAATGAATTCCATCGAAAATGGATGAATAAAATAAATGCAAAAGAAATTGATTTTGTGAAGTTTTTCGACGGAAATGGATTCCGTCGAAGATTTTGGACGGAAAATGAATTCCGTCGAAAATGGATGAATAAAATAAATGCAAAAGAAATTGATTTTATGAAGTTTTTCGGTGGAAAATGGATTCCGTCGAAGATTTTGGACGAAAAATGTATTCCGTCGAAAACGGATAAATAAAATAAATGCAAAAGAAATTGATTTTATGAAGTTTTTCGATGGAAAATGGATTCCGTTGAAGATTTTTGACGAAAAATGAATTCCGTCGAAAACGGATGAATAAAATAAATGCAAAAGAAATTGATTTTGTGAAGTTTTTCGACGGAAAATGGATTCCAAAAGAAATCGAAGATTTTTGACGGAAAATGAATTCCGTCGAAAACGGATGAATAAAAAAATGCAAAAGAAATTGATTTTGTGAAGTTTTTCGATGGAAAATGGATTCCGTCGAAGATTTTTGACGGAAAATGTATTCCGTCGAAAATGGATAAATAAAATAAATGCAAAAGAAATTGATTTTGTGAAGTTTTTCGACGGAAAAAGAATTTCGTTGAAAACGGATAATAAAATAAATGCAAAAGAAATTGATTTTGTGAAGTTTTGCGACGGAAAATGGATTCCGTCGAAGATTTTTGATGGAAAATGGATTCCGTCGAAAATTTTGAATAAAATAAATGCAAAAGAAATTGATTTTGTGAAATTTTTGTAAAAGAAATTGATTTTGTGAAGATTTTTGACGAAAATGAATTTCGTCGAAAACGGATGAATAAAATAAATGCAAAAGAAATTGATTTTGTGAAGTTTTTCGACGGAAAATGGATTCCGTCGAAGATTTTTGACGGAAAATGTATTCCGTCGAAAACGGATGAATAAATGCAAAAGAAATTGATTTTAAAAGAAATTGATTTTGTGAAGATTTTTGACGGAAAAATGATTTCCGTCGAAAACGGATGAATAAAATAAATGCAAAAGAAATTGATTTTGTGATTTTTCGACGGAAAATGGATTCCGAAGATTTTGACGAAAAATGTATTCCGTCGAAAATGGATGAATAAAATAAATGCAAAAGAAATTGATTTTGTGAAGTTTTTCGACGGAAAATGGATTCCGTCGAAAATTTAAATGCAAAAAAATTGAAAGTTTTTCGACGGAAAAATTGATTTTGTCGAAAATTTGAATAAAATAAATGCAAAAGAAATTGATTTTGTGAAGTTTTTCGACGGAAAATGGATTCGTCGAAGATTTTGACGGAAAATGAATTCCATCGAAAATGGATGAATAAATAAATGCAAAAGAAATTGATTTTGTGAAGTTTTTCGACGGAAAATGGATTCCGTCGAAGATTTTTGACGGAAAATGAATTCCGTCGAAAATGGATGAATAAAATAAATGCAAAAGAAATTGATTTTGTGAAGTTTTTCGACGGAAAATGGATTCCGTCGAAGATTTTTGACGGAAAATGAATTCCGTCGAAAACGGATGAATAAAATAAATGCAAAAGAAATTGATTTTGTGAAGTTTTTCGACGGAAAATGGATTCCGTCGAAGATTTTTGACGAAAATGGATTCCGTCGAAAATGGATGAATAAAATAAATGCAAAAGAAATTGATTTTGTGAAGTTTTTCGACGGAAAATGGATTCCGTCGAAGATTTTGGACGGAAAATGATTCCGTCGAAAATGGATAAAATAAATGCAAAAGAAATTGATTTTGTGAAGTTTTTCGACGGAAAATGGATTCCGTCGAAGATTTTTGACGGAAAATGTTTTCCGTCGAAAATGGATGAATAAAATAAATGCAAAAGAAATTGATTTTGTGAAGTTTTTCGACGGAAAATGGATTCCGTCGAAGATTTTTGACGGAAAATGTATTCCGTCGAAAATGGATGAATAAAATAAATGCAAAAGAAATTGATTTTGTGAAGTTTTTCGACGGAAAACAAATTTCGTCGAAAACAGATGAATAAAATAAATGCAAAAGAAATTGATTTTGTGAAGTTTTTCGACGGAAAATGGATTCCGTAGAAGATTTTTGACGGAAAATGGATTAATAAAATAAATGCAAAAGAAATTGATTTTGTGAAGTTTTTTGACGGAAAATGAATTCCGTCGAAAATGGATGAATAAAATAAATGCAAAAGAAATTGATTTTGTGAAGTTTTTCGACAGAAAATGGAAATCCGTCGAAGATTTTTTGACGGAAAATGAATTCCGTCGAAAATGGATGAATAAAATAAATGCAAAAGAAATTGATTTTGTGAAGTTTTTCGACGGAAAATGTATTCCGTCGAAAAGAGATGAATAAACTAAATGCAAAAGAAATTGATTGAAGATTTTTCGACAGAAAATTAATTCCGTCGAAAACGGATGAATAAAATAAATGCAAAAGAAATTGATTTTGTGAAGTTTTTGCAAAAGAAATTGAATTCCATCGAAGTGGATGAATAAAATAAATGCAAAAGAAATTGATATTGTGAAATTTTTCGACGGAAAATGAATTCCGTCGAAAACGGATGAATAAAATAAATGCAAAAGAAATTGATTTTGTGAAGTTTTTCGACGGAAAATGGATTCCGTCGAAGATTTTTGACGGATAATGAATTCCGTTGAAAGTGGATGAATAAAATAAATGCAAAAGAAATTGATTTTGTTAAGATTTTTCACGGAAAATGGATTCCGTCGAAAATGGATGAATAAAATAAATGCAAAAGAAATTGATTTTGTGATGTTTTTCGACGGAAAATGGATTCCGTAGAATAAAATAAATACAAAAGAAATTGATTTTTTACGGAAAATGGATTCCGTCGAAGATTTTTGACGGAAAATGAATTCCGTCGAAAATGGATGAATAAAATAAATGCAAAAGAAATTGATTTTGTGAAGTTTTTCGACGGAAAATGGATTCCGTCGAAGATTTTTGACGGAAAATAAATTCCGTCGAAAATGGAAGAATAAAATAAATGCAAAAGAAATTGATTTTGTGAAGTTTTTCGACGGATTCCGTCGAAGATTTTTGACGGAAAATCAATTCCGTCGAAAATGGATGAATAAAATAAATGCAAAAGAAATTGATTTTATGAAGTTTTTCGATGGAAAATGGATTCCGTCGAAGATTTTTGACGAAAAATGTATTCCGTCGAAAATGGATGAATAAAATAAATGGAAAAGAAATTGATTTTGTGAAGTTTTTCGACGGAAAATGGATTCCTTCGAAGATTTTTGACGGAAAATGTATTCCGTCGAAAATGGATGAATAAAATAAATGCAAAAGAAATTGATTTTGTGAAGTTTTTCGACAGAAAATAGATTCCGTCGAAGATTTTTGACGGAAAATAAATTCCGTCGAAAATGGATGAATAAAATAAATGCAAAAGAAATTGATTTTATGAAGTTTTTCGATGGAAAATCGATTCCGTCGAAGATTTTTGACGGAAAATGAATTCCGTCGAAAATGGATGAATAAAATAAATGCAAAAGAAATTGATTTTGTGAAGTTTTTCGACGGAAGAAATTGATTTTGTAGAAGATTTTTGACGGAAAATGGATTCCGTCGAAGATTTTTGACGGAAAATGAATTCCATCGAAAATGGATGAATAAAATAAATGCAAAAGAAATTGATTTTATGAAGTTTTTCGACGGAAAATGGATTCTGTCGAAGATTTTGGACGGAAAATGAATTCCCTCGAAAATGGATGAATAAAATAAATGCAAAAGAAATTGATTTTATGAAGTTTTTCGACGAAAAATGGATTCCGTCGAAGATTTTTGACGAAAAATGTATTCCGTCGAAAACGGATTAATAAAATAAATGCAAAAGAAATTGATTTTGTGAAGATTTTTGACGGAAATTGATTTCCGTCGAAAACGGATGAATAAAACAAATGCAAAAGAAATTGCAAAGTTTTTCGACGGAAAATGGATTCCGTAGAAGATTTTTCGACGGAAAATGGATTCCGTCGAAGTTTTTTGATGGAAAATAAATTTCGTCGAAAATGGATGAATAAAATAAATGGAAAAAGAAATTGATTTTGTGAAGTTTTTCGACGGAAAATGGATTCCGTCGAAGATTTTTGACGGAAAATGAATTCCACGAAAACGGATGAATGAAATAAGTGCAAAAGAAATTGATTTTGTGAAGATTTTTGAATGGAAATGTATTCCGTCGAAAACGGATGAATAAAATAAATGCAAAAGAAATTGATTTTGTGAAGTTTTTCGACGTAAAATGGATTCCGTCGAAGATTTTTGACGGAAAATGAATTGCGAAATGGAATGATAAAATAAATGCAAAAGAAATTGATTTTACGAAGTTTTAA
>JAVKPL010011403.1:0-51146 GCA_032173675.1 Gastrolobium villosum | reverse complement strand
GGATTTGTGGAGAATTCCGTGAATATATATATATATATATTTTTAATTTTAATTTTATTTGAACAGTGCTACTGATCTCTTTTCTGAGTTGTATGCGAGGTACAGAATTTTCACTTAATTTGGAAATCACTATAGCAGAAAAGAGGAACAGAAATCTTGCTCGGAAGAAGCTTGCATTCAACGAGTTGGGAATTCCGTTCGAAGAAGCACAAACAATGGCTGGGAACAACAATGTTGCAGACAATCCATTCATGGATACTATTCTGACTCCATCTTTTAATATGCCTAACTCAAGCATTGTTCAACCTGATATTGGTAACAATAATTGGCAGCTTAAGTCTTCCAATATTCAATTGGTGGAAGAGTCCAGTTTGGTGGAGAGGCTGATGAGGACCCTCACAGGTTCATTGACAGATTTCTATTATCTGTGACTCCACTAAACACCCCCAGGTGTCCCATGATGCAGTCAGGCTGAGACTGTTTCCCTTTGCTCTAAAGGGGAAGGCTTTGAATTGGTTGGAAAGACAACCAGCAAGAAGTATTCCATCATGGGAGAGTCTCTCAAATAAATTCTTTGCTGAGTTCTTTTCCATGGAGAGGTTTAACCAGATGGTGAATGACATCACCAATTTCACCCAGGCTGAGGGTGAGACCATGTGTGCAGCCTGGAACCGCTTCAAGGATCTAATGAGGAGATGCCCTCATTACCCCATGACCAATGGTGATCAGGTCCGAATTTTTTTCAATGGGTGTAAACCTGAAGTTCGGATGGTGCTGAATGGTGCAGCAGGTGGTAGCATCAAATCCTTGAGAGCAAATGAGACTCTTGAGTTAATAGAAAGAATGGCTGCCAATGAAAATGAATGTTTGACAGCCAAGCCTAAGAGAGATTCTACACCTGGATAACAATGATGCGGTTCTGGCTGAGAATAAATTGTTAGCACAACAGCTAGCAAATTTGACCTCAAGGCTGGACAAGATGCAATTTTCCACTATGCAAGTTGCATCTGTGGTTTGTGAATACTGCAAGGGTGAGCATGAATCCAATGAATGCTCATCTTTGTTATCTTCTGATTCTCCTCAACAAGTGCAAGTGAATGGAGTATGGTACGAGCAAAGATCTCCACCAAGAAACATTCCTAGGAATCAGAATTTCCCTTATGCAAATAACAATTTTCAGAGGAGAACTCAAGGCACAGGACTGGATTACAATTCCAACAACTACTTGCAGCCTCCACCAGTCCAAGCTAAGGAGCCTTCTGATTTGGAAAGGTTAGTTGGACAAATGGCCCAACACTCCAATGCCTTCATGGAAGAGACTAGGGCCACCACTAAAAACATGAATGCTTCTATCAGGAATTTAGAGAATCAAGTTGGCCAGCTGGCTAAGCAAGTTGCTGATAAAAATTCAGGCACTTCCTCTAGTAACAAATTTAAAAATTCCAAGGATGATTGTATGTTTATCACAACTAGAAGTGGTAAGGTGGTAGGAGCTCCAGAAAAGCTTAAGGTGGTGGAGGAGCCAGAAAAAGAAGAGGAGATTCCTTCTAATGTCCAAACACCTATTCAGAAAGGTGAAGAAAAAGAGCCTCCTATTGTTGCTGAAAAGAATAAGTTTGAGCTGAGTCCTGAATATGTGCGAGCCATGGCACCTTATCCTGGCAGATTCAATAAGGATGCTCAAAAGCAACAATATGGCAGATTTCTTGATATTTTCAAGAAATTGCATATAAATATCCCTTTTGCTGAAGCCTTGGCTGGCATGCCAAATTATGCCAAGTTTATGAAGGACCTCTTGTCAAGAAAGCACAAGTTGCAGGAATGCCAAACGGTGACACTCAGTGAAGAGTGTAGTGCTATAATTACAAAGAAGTTCCCGCCTAAGCGTCATGATCCAGGGAGCTTCAATATTCCTATTGAAATTGGGAACACCAAATTTGGTAGAGCCTTGTGTGATCTTGGGGCAAGTATAAATTTAATGCCCTTGTCTGTTTGTAAATCTTTGGGGATAACTGATTTGAAACCCACTTTGGCATCTCTTCAACTTGCTGATAAGTCTGTAAGAAAGCCTAGTGGAATAATAGAAGATGTTCTTGTGAAGGTAGACAAGTTCATCTTCCCTGCTGATTTTGTAGTGTTAGATATGGAAGGAGGAGCTGAAATGCCAATTTTGCTGGGTAGACCTTTCTTAGCTACATCTCGAGCACTGATTGATGTTGAAAGTGGGAAGCTCGAGCTAAGAATGAATGATGAGACTGTTACTATTCATGTCTTTGATTCTTTAAAACAGTCTTCTCACAAAGACGATTGTTTTAGTCTTGAAGTGTTTAAGGAAGAAAAAGATGTAGCAGTTGAGCTTCCTCAAAATCTCAAAGATGAAGACAAAAAAGATTGGAACCCCGAAAGTGGAAGTGAAAGATCTTCCTAAAAATTTAATTGATGATGTCAAAGAGGTAAGGACGCCTCAAAGGAGGCATACTCCTACAAAGAAGAAGGCAAGAAGAAAGGAAGGGGTAAAATTCTTTGATACAAGTTGGAAGAGACACCGAGAGCTGAAATTTGACAAGAGACACCGAGACTCTATCTCTCGGAAAAATCAAAGCTTCAAAGAGTTCTTAACATGGATCCATGGTTTGGATCAAATCTGGGAATGGTGGTCCCATACACCAAGGCAACCAGTACCACCAGACCCTTCATTTGCTGAGTCATCTCACACTACTGAGGGGGATGACATGGAGGGCTGATCTTATCTCCTTGCTGATGGAGATCTTGTATATTAGTTTATTTTTCTGTTTCGTATTTTTAAGTTATTTTGTGTTGGTATATTTTTCTCTGATGTTTTAATGTGTGCATTATAGTTTCTTCTATATGCCACTATTTGTTCTTTTGTGCAGGATTTTCTTCCTTCTTGGGGTTTAATTATTGCTGAGGACAGCAATGCTCTAAATCTGGGAATGGTTGGCTTGCACCTTAGAACTGCAATTCTTCTATCAGGGGAGATATTCTAACTCTTTTAATTTTCTTAGTTATTTTGTGTGCTATAAAAAGAAAAAAAAGAAAAGAAGAAGAAAGTGTGTTATCCCAGGTTTAAATGTGCTCATCTTGTTAATGTACATGATTGAATTTTAGGAAATATATTGTATGACTTTCTGGCATAACATTGCATAGGCATAATTGGATTGCATGATTGCTCGTTTGTCTGAGTTAAGATTGTGAATTCTGATAATGTCTGAAGTCAATTGTCTTGAGTCTGCATTGATACCATAGCTGTGAGGTTTTGAGCCTAAACACTGAAATTTTTGTTGAGAGGTCTCACTGTTGTAATACTCTAGAACTTGATTTGTTTCTCTATGCATGCATTGATTGATATGATAAAGGCATTTTGTTCTTATTTGCTATTGGCCAAAATAACCCACCTGTATGAGATTTTCCCTTGCTACCTCTTTGAGCCTGAACTTAATTCTTGATAAATGACCTATGACCTGATTGATGGCTTAGCCTATATCCATTTTTCGTAACTTACCTTGATTGAGATTGAATCATTGAATGTGTTGAAAATAAAATAAAGAAATTGAGGTAAGCTCCACAATGGTCAAGTAATTAAGGGATGAAAAAAAAAAGTCATCTATGTACTCAAAAAAAAAAAAAAAAAAAAGAAAGAAAGAAAGGGCAAAATGAAAAAGAGAAAAAGAAAAGAAAGCAAGAAAAAGGAAAAGAGTAAAAGGTGGTTAAAAGGAATTAATTCCCGAAATTCTGTGGGAATGTTAGTTGAGCAAAACAATTGATTGAATCTGTTAAAAGTGAAATAATATCAGTTTTCAATCTCTTGGTTGTTTGAGCTACTATCCAAATTTTCCTACCTATTACCCCGGCCAAGTTACAACCTGTGAAGTCCTTTTGATCAATTGATGCATGTGTTTATTCTTCAATTTTAAGAATTTTTTAGAATATAATCAAGCATATGGTAGTGTTATAGCTTTGAGTAATTGAGTGCTCATGATACCCTTAAACACCGAGTGTTGAGTGAACATTATTTATCTGTGTGAGGGGTAATCAATGTAGACTTGTATATTTAAGAAGCTGATGGCATTATTGGAAGTTCATGATATTGAGTCAGGCATGCATGGCATATTGTATCTGATAGTGTCTATGATTGTTATGTTGGATTAAGTGAACATTTCCTGGATTAAGTCTTTTACATTGCTGGGGACAGCAACGTTTAAATCTGGGAATGGTTTGATGTGCCTCTGGCAAGTGTGATTTTTCTGTGTCAAAATTGACAAGAATTGAGTCATAAGAGAGCAATTTAAATACATATTTGCTAATTATGTTGATTCTTTGTATGTCAATAATATGCACCTGTTAGTTGTGTTTTTACACGAAAAAGAAGCGAAATTTGAATTCAAAATTTGAATTCAAAACTGTTTTTAATTAATTCTTTCATTACGTAATAAGTTTTAATTTAATTCTTCAGTTACGTAATAAAGTTTTAATTAAATCTTTACGTTATACGTTTCGGTAATAAATTTGTAATTAATTATTATATTACACGTTTCAGGGGTAATTTTGGAAGATGCGGCGAAACCCTAGTTGCTACCTATGCAAAGGTTCCTCTCCACACACTCCATGACACACAATTCAGTCTTCAGAGGAAATCTCACACATTTTGATAATTCCATTCCATCTGGATCTGGAGAGACTGGAGGAGAAGGGCTCTGTGGCATTCTTCGTTCTTCATCTTGTTCCAGTTAAAAAGGAAGAGATTCAAAAAATTGCGAGGATGAGCATTTAAACATTACATCACATTTCAAACTATCCTCAATTAGCGCTGAAGCAATTAAGGAAAGAATCTGTAATCAAAGCGCTGAGTCAAAGCACAGCTGGCACTGCAGCAAATAATGATAGGATGCTTTGTCAGCATTACATCACGCTGAAGTGTCATCCTTATCTGTACACGCAACATCACATGGACCACGCCCATAAACTCAAGTATAAAAAGGGTGGTCCTCCACCATTCCATTCATTCAGATCTGGACCGGGAGAAGAAGGAGGCAGCTGTGGAGTTCTTCGCGTTCTTCGTTCTTCATCTTCTTCTTCTTTTTCTTTCTCTTTTATTTTTAGTTTATGTTGAATTTTAGATCAGCAATCAGTATGTTGATTGGCTAGATCTTTTTATTGTAGTCAGGGTCATGATCCATATGTGAACCCTTGATACGAAAGATTGGTTTATGGTTTTTGATTTATATAATTATCTTTATCATTACTCTGTGCGAATTTGATATTCCCTTTGTTAGAATTGATCGATCTAATAGTTGGGGATATTCTGAGGATCAAAACCCTAGATAGGAATATTGGGGTTTTGATCTCGAAAGGGGGTAAGATAACAATCTGTATGCGTGCTAGGAATAGACGTGTATACGATTGCAGATGCTTAAATTATCGCGCCCATTGCTTGATCCCTTGAGAAACATTGCAAGGAATTGGGGTTTCTCATGGGATTAAAGGGTTAACCTTGCAAGGAATTGAGGGTTAACTATTAACTCTTTTTTAGAGGATAATTTATCTGAGTGATTATATAAATAATTATTGTAAATCAATCCGGAGTAAAAAGCGAGGATCATTTGGTGAATAAACCCTGACTACAATGCTTTTCTCATCTTCTTTACAAATCAATTTTCAATTTTATTGTTTTATTTATCAATCTAAAAATACAAAAACAAGTCTTTTATTTTCAAAATTCAATTTTCATCAAATTGACAATATTTGTCAAAAAAACCCTATTTGAAATCTTCCATTCCTTAAGAGAAGATTTATTTGATATTCGATCCCAATCCCTGTGGAGACGAACTTTACTTATCATTTTATTACTTGTGCGATCGGTATACTTGCCGGAGAGCATCATCAAGTATATGTGTTGGTTCCATCACAGGTAATCCATGACTAACTATGTCAGGAATTGGACAAGGTTGAATGTTGTTGTCCCCACAGTACGGCTTGAGCAAGGATACATGGAAAGTATGATGCACTTTGGCTTGCAAAGGCAGTTTCAACCTATATGCCACTGCTCCCACTTTCTTCAAAATTTCAAAGGGCCCAAAATATCTTCTGGATAGCTTGTTAGACGTTCTGTGAGCAAGGGATGACTGACGGTATGGCTGTAACTGCACCCACACCAAATCTCCTGTTTTGTATTGGACATCTCTCCTATGCCGGTCCACCTTTTCTTTCATCAATTTCTGCGCATGAATCAAATTGGCTTTCAATTGCTGTAAAATGAGATATCGGTCTTCTAGCAGCTGTTCCACCTCTATGGGAGCTGTTGTAGAGGGAACATAATCCAATATAGTCGGAGGTTCACGTCCATATACAGCTTTGAAAGGTGACATACCCGTGGAACTATGAAAGTTGGTGTTGTAGCACAATTCTGCCCAATGAAGAATCTTGGACCATCTTTTAGGATAATCAGCCACAAAACAACGAAGATATTGTTGAAGCACACGGTTGACAACCTCAGACTGGCCATCGGATTGTGGATGATATGCCGTTGTCCGACGCAAATGAGTACCACTAAGCTCAAACAATTCTGTCCAAAACCGGCTAAGGAAGACAGAATCCCTATCCGAAATAATGGATTTTGGAATACCATGTAACTTGCAAACCATATGTTGAAAAAGATCTGCTACCTTGGCAGCTGTATACTTGTGGGGAAGTGATCCAAAATGGGCATGTTTGGATAAACGATCAACTACTACTAAAATAGTAGTTTGACCATGAGATAAAGGTAATCCTGTAATAAAATCCATGGCTAAGTCTTCCCATATTCTGTTAGGAATGGGAATGGGTTGCAAAAGGCCCGCGGGTGATTGAGTTGGATACTTGACTTGTTGGCAAACTTGGCAAGATTGTATAAACTTCCTTACATCTTGCTTAAGACCAGTCCACTTGAAAGATGCTGTGACTCTGGCCAAAGTCTTCTGGTTACCCGAATGCCCACTAGCTAAGGTGGAATGACATTCCCTTAGTATTTGTTGCACCAAAGGAGATGAAGGATCAATTAGAAGCTTGCCTTTTTCTAACAGTAACCCATCCCTGACTTCCAGCGGAGTGTTGGGGTCTGAATTTGCTGCTAACTGCTTGTATCTCTCTTGGAAGAAGACCGACTGCAGATTTTCTTTTTTTAGTTCTTCCAAAAGCTCCATATGTACCACGGACTGGGTTGTGAAAGCCATGTGGGAAGGATATCTAGAAAGAGCATCAGCTACCCTATTCTCCCGTCCAGGCTTATACACGATGGTATACTGAAATCCCAAGAGTTTAGCCAAATAATACTGTTGCTCGGGCGTTTGAACTACTTGATCCAGCAATGCTCTGAGGCTTTTCTGATCTGTGCGAATTAGAAATTTTCTGCCCAAAAGGTATTGTCTCCACTTCTTAACTCCCTCCGTAATAGCATATAGTTCCCTCACATATGCCGAAGCTTTTTGCATTTTGAGAGATAACTTTTTGCTAAAATAAGAGATAGGATGCTCACATTGTAGAAGTACGGCACCAATTCCCAAATCCGAAGCATCAGTCTCTATCACAAATTCTTGATCAAAGTTAGGCAGGGCGAGAACAGGGGCTGTTGTCATGGCAGCCTTGAGACGGTTGAAAGATTGTTGAGCCATATCAGTCCATTGGAAGGCATCCTTCTTAAGTAGGTCAGTGAGAGGGCCTGCAATTGATGCATAACCACTAACAAAACGTCTATAGTAGCCCGTGAGGCCCAAAAACCCCCGTAACTGCTTCAGGCTTGTTGGACTAGGCCAGTCTAGCATGGCTTGAACTTTATTCTGATCCATTTTCACCCCAGCTATTGATACGATATGGCCCAAGTATTCCACTTCAGTTTGTGCAAAAGAACACTTGCTTCTTTTAACCACAAATTTATTTTCCTGAAGAATGGACAAAACAGAACGCAAATGGTGCAAATGCAACTCCATGGAAGAGCTATATATCAATATATCATCAAAAAAAAACAGCAACAAATTTCCGAAGAAAGGGCTGTAATATTAAATTCATGGTGGCTTGGAAGGTGGACGGGGCGTTCGTAAGGCCAAAAGGCATAACAAGGAACTCATAATGTCCTTGATGTGTTCGGAAAGCCGTTTTATAAACATCTTTAGGGTGGACACGAATTTGATGGTATCCAGCCCTCAAATCCAACTTAGAAAAAAATCGGGAACCCCCTAATTCATCCATTAATTCATCAGCAGTAGGGATAGGAAATCGATCCCAAATTGTAATACTATTTAAAGCCCTATAGTCAATACAAAACCGCCATGTCCCATCTTTTTTTTTGACTAATAAAACAGGTGAAGAAAAAGGGCTAGTACTGTTTCTTATCAAACCCGAATCAAGCATTTGAAAGACTTGTTTTTCTATCTCGTTTTTTTGAAATTGAGGGTACCTGTATGGCCGCACGTTGACTGGTTTTGCTTGGGGGTCCAAGTGAATTGCATGGTCCAATTGGCGATGTGGTGGAAGCCCTTGTGGTTCTTGGAAAACACCATCAAACTCTTCCAACAGTTGTGCCACCGCAGGATCCATGGAAGATTCATTACTGGACGTATGAGAGTCCATGAGAGTGAGTTGGTATAAAGAAGCCACCTGTCCTTGATGTCGAATCTTCTTGAACTGATTGAAAGAAATGGGAGAGTGATGTGTGTCCCCTTGCAGCAGAATGGATTCACCTTCCCAGGAAAATTTCATGGTTAGGTGAGTGTAATCCAATATTATTGGTCCGAGTCCTTGTAGCCATTGCACTCCCAAAACCATACCCGCTCCTTGTATGGGCAGTATGTAAAAATCGATTAAGAAAACGTGTTTCTGAATCTGAATTGGTACTGCAGGGCAGAAACCTTCGCACTTAAGCATGTGGCCATTGCCCACCATTACATCAAATTGCCTATCAGACGACAGTGGCAAGCATAAGGATAAGGCTACCTTTGGTTGGAGGAAGTTGTGTGTGCTTCCCCCATCTACTAGAATGATCATAGCAGTTTTACCAATAGAACCAGTGAAGCGAAGAGTTTGAGGCACAACAACACCTGACAATGCATGAAAACTGATCTGAGGAGTCGACGAATCAAAAGAAGAACTGGCTTCAACAAACTGGTCAGTATCACCCTCCATAGTTGCTGGTTCTGTTTCTGGAATTTGTAGTAACTCCTCATCTGGCACAATCAGCACATGGACTGAAGCTTTACACTTATGTCCAAAGAAATATTTATCACCACAAGTAAAGCACAGATTTTTCTCTCGTCTTTCTTGTATTTGACTTTGGGATAATCGGTGGGTAATGGGTTTATTTGTGGTTGCCTGGCTATTGGAAATAACTGGTTTATTTGTGGTTGTCTGGTTGGTGGTTGGGGGAGTAGGCAGTAAGGGTGGTTGTGATGAGTATAACCGAGGGTAAGGTGGTTTGTATTGTAATTTGGCTTCTTGTACCTTTGCCAAAGCTATGGCACTGGTTAAGGTGGTGGGTCTGAAGGCTTTCACCTCTTGTTGAATCACATGTTTGAGGCCAGATGTAAAGCAACTGAGAAGAAAAGATTCGGACAGACCATTTACCTTATTAGACAAGGTCTCGAACTCCTCTTGATATTCGGTGACCGTACCCTTCTGGACCAACTTGGACAATTGGCCTTGATAATCTTCCATTTCAGAGGGGCCAAATCGCACTTGCAGAGAACGCAAAAATGAATCCCAAGATTCAATGGTGGTATTTTTATGAAGCCACTGATAAAAAGCCAGAGCCTTTCCATCCAAATAAAAAGACGCGATGCGAAGACGTTGACCTTCCTCAATGTCATGAAAATCAAAATATTGATTGATTTTGTAGATCCAACCTTGTGGGTCGGATGAACCATCATACCGAGAAACCTTGATTCGAAGGTTGCGCGTTGCTGCCGAATCGCGGTTGTTGAAAGTATTACTGTGCCCAGACGAAGCAGAAGTTTGCGAACGCTCACGGAAGTTATCAAAGATCGCATCCAACTTGCACGTAATTTCCTGAAATTTCTTTTGCATCTGGTCCTTCAACCCTTCGACCTCCGATTGGGTATGATCCAGACGGTCATCAATCGATCGTGCGCGAGTCTCGGGAGCCATTGTTCAGCGATGAAAGCACCACTTGATAGGGCCAACCTATCGATTCAGGGAACAAGAGGGTTAAGAAAAGAATGAAGAGGCAGAGATGAGAGAAGAAATCTTTATTACGAAGAAAATGGGAAATCAATCGTTCCTATCAACAAGGTTTTTGTTCCAATTTATAGACTCTCACAAGAAGCTAACAGAACCTTCTCATGACTACCCAACTCTACACACGGATGTACACAATTAAAACAACTACAAGATTACATCAGACTAAAACATGATTCCTACCACACATAGTTCTCATCTCCCAACCGAGCAGGTCTCCTTCGAATCCTCTTCAGCATGTTTTCTTCCCTGGTTTCCCTTGAACTCGCTTCACCTCCGCCACCCAAGACGCGTCCTTGCATCCCCTTTGTGTACAACATTTCTTGTTGTACTGTTCTCCCCAGACACGCGTATGGCTCAGTGGAAGAGGAGCTTGGAACCGAAGCTTCTGGAATTGGGCTCACCGCAACTTCTGGAATTGGGCTCGGATCACTTGTATTTTTTATTATTGGGCTTGGGTTGCTTGGGCTGCCCACAATTGGGATTGGGCTCGTATCAGTCACATTTGGGAGGGGTTTAAAATCTTTATCCCTAACCCATCTCATACTCCGGATTAGTTTCATAGCCAGCTCAAATAGTCAAAGTTTGTAAGGATACCGGGAGGGGCCTACTCGCCTCAAAAAGTTAATTACAATATATTTTCTTTTAAAAAAAGTCAAAAGTACAATTCATAAATATGAGTTAGTTTTAAAAAATAAGTATTGAGTTTTTAAAAGTTTTGGGGTAGTTTATTCTATTCCAAAAAAATTATTATACTCAATGGTATATAATTTAAATTTTATTTTCAATATTTTAAAAAGTAATTCATAATTTTTCTTAAGTAGGTCGAATATTATACCTCCAACATCTCGTTAGAAACAAATGATTTTATTTCTATTAATTGATGTTGTGATGCATCAATAAAGTAGTGGAGAAATGTTCAACGAACATATAAACCTAGGGGTTATCACTTCTCATAGAAAAATTCTCTTCCCAGTTGTTGAGACAAAATTATGGTGGGTCCACTTTATTAAAAAATAAAAGAGCACCGCACATGTCCGATGGGTCACTAGAAAGAAAACATCTTTTGCTGTCGCAGGAGAACTAATATTTCTGATAAACTTATGAAAACATTATACTAATGATTCCCCACCCCCATCCCCAGTAAAATTAGCATATTAAATCTTGTCATAGTTTTTTTTTTTGGAAATTAATCTTAGCATAGTTGATTTAGAATAGAAGTAACCCAGAGTGATATAGAGTGCCACACATCCTACTATCACATGGTCTCAAAATGTTTGTTTGAATGATGTATCATACTTAGGCTAAAATAAAAGGCCTTTATGGTTGTAAATTGCAAGGAAATCAGCGCTGCAAGTGTTGCTATTATGTGGAGGAGTTGTTGTTACGGATTTGAATCCTCTTATGTGAAAAAATAGTCACGTAATCATGTTATTTGATTATAACCATTCATTTAAAAATCATATATTTTTTCTTTCTTATCTCATTATTAATGAATGATTGTGATAAAATAATATGACCACTATTCTATAGAAAGGAATCCAAATCCATGAATTTATGACTTGGAACTAGCAGAAATGGCTTGATAGTAATACAATTGGTGCTTTCACGTGTTTCTCATTATTATATGTTGGCATTTATAGAGGTGGTTGAAGAGGTAAGTGAAATCGGGTACCAACTTAATTTCCATAATAGTCAATTTATTCATACTTATTCTAGAGACACTGATAAAATTATGAACTCTAAAGCAGAAAGCTGGGTGCAGCAATTGGCTTGGTATATCAGATATAAAATATTCATTTTAGCATGTGATAATCAAATTTTAACCCACAAATTGAAGATGGCTGGATTACGATGTTCATAGAGAGTAAAATAATAGTTAGCTACATATGCATTGCATTCCACTTTGGGAATTCAGTTTATTTATATTCCTCCTAGATATTCTCATGATCTCTAGAGTAACAAATAGTAAAACATTCCCTTTTAATTTATAGTTAATTTTCTAGCTTTTGCGCCTTGTGGCAAATAAATAAATATATATATATATATATATATATATATATATATATATATATATATATATATTTATACAGAAAATGTTTCTCCAGTAAAGCAGATCAGTTATCTACAATTATTCTCAAAACGACGTCGTTTTGGAATTGAAATCTTAAAAAATTATAAATATAAAGATTATTATAACCTTCAAATAAATTAAAATTGCAAAAACACTCTGATTTCCGCCCAAAACGACGTCATATTGGACTTACTGCAGATAACTTATCTGCAGTAACTGCAGAAAAAGCGAACCCATATATATATATATATATATATATATATATATATATATATATATATATATAGGAGAGATTATACTTACAACCTATTTTCCTTTACAACCTCTTACAACTAATATCTTAACCGTTGATTTCCGCCAATCAACGGTTAAGATTTATTACGAATTAATAAACATATAGGGAAATGTTATACTTACTACCAATTTTTCTTACTACCTCTTACTATCAAATCTTAACCGTTGATTTTCGTCAATCTAACGGTTATAATTTATTAAAAATTAATAATTGACTAATAAGTGTGATCCAATAAATTATAACCGTTAGATTGACAGAAATCATCGGTTAAGATTTGGTAGTAAGGAAAAAAAAGTAGTAAGTATAACCTTTTATATATATATATATGGCAAAAGTATTTCTACAACAACTTTGGATAAGCTTATCTACAGCTACCATTTTTAACTATGTTCTCCCGGGAGAACATAGTTATAATGTTAAAGTTGCTCTTTTCTCTCTCTCCATGTCAACAAAAAAGTTCTGAAAAATAACTGAAGATAGAGAAAAAAGAGCAACTTTAACGTTATAATTATGTTCTCCCGGAATAACATAGTTAAAAATGACAGCTGTAGATAAGCTTATCTAAAGTTGTTGTAGGAATGTTTATCCCTATATATATATATATATATATATATATATATATATATATATATATATATATATATATATATATACTCGCAGCAATCTAGTTAATGCTAACAAAAATCTAAATTAACACACTTAATCCGATTTTTACTCTGCGATTTTGATTTTGATTATTTTTTTTTTTTTGGGATAATAACGAATTCGACCTTTTGGTTTGAATCGATTGCAATATTCTTAACCTGGCCATAAAATAAAAAATAAAGAATGAAGGAACGTAAGCATATCCCAAAAATTGCGTAATTGAATTTAAAAAGAATAAATTGCGTCATTGATTCAGAACTTGTTGACCAATCCAAACCTAATTCATTTAGTAGTCTGGTGAGCAACAGGAAAGGAATTTCTCTTCCCTAGCACACCACACCACACGACACCGCTATCTCTTCGTCTTTCAAGTCTGCTAGTCAACACCGGCATTTGCAGAAGCCACAAAGCTGACCTAATTTGCATTTAAATTCTCTGTCTTCTCTTCTGCTATCTCCTTTCTCCATTCTCCATTCTTCATTTCAATTCCAAATTCTCTTCCCTTCGATATTCGCCGTGATTGTTCTTCTATCGGATTGACAGAGGAAGAGGAATAATCACAGTCATGGCGCAAAGGAGTTTCATCGTTGAGGTCGAGAAAGCTGAGGGGGCGAGTGAAGGGAGGCCATCGAGGGGACCTGTTTACCGCAGCCTTTTCGCCAAGGATGGATTCCCTGCTCCTATCCCCGGTCTTGATAGCTGCTGGGATGTTTTCCGGTGAATCTAATCTCTCACTTCGATTTTATTCCTCACTTTCTTCTCTCTTTTTCGTTTCCAAAACCTATTGATTCACTTCACTTAATTTCATTTTCATATGCTCTCGATTTCATAGCTGAGAATTGAGTGGAAGCTTTTGTTGCTCGATGCAATCATCACTGGTTTTTATGGACACAATCAGTAAATTTTATTCCACTAAATAAATACAAATCAGATCGTTTCTTTTAATTTCCTTTTTTTTAATTCTTTAATTATTATGCCAACTTGCTAAGCAGAGCTCTCTGATCTGTATCAGAGTATCAAGTTAGGTAGACTTTCAATCTGAACTACATATTTGGGACATAAAGTAATCATTTCGTGAACCACAGTTTGTTAATCAGATTCTCCAGTTTTTTTTTTTTTTTTTTTCCTACTCAAAATTTAAACAATTATTGTTGAACTTTTCATGCGCACGAAGAGGAACTAAATATTTAGTTTAATTTAACCTGATCTAGGACTCAAAATCCTTGACATGTATTATTCCTGCTTTGTATTGATAAAATATTAGTCATTTCAGTTCTGAATGTATATTAATTTTACAGATTGTCTGTTGAGAAATATCCAACAAATCCAATGCTTGGTACCCGGGAAATTGTGGATGGGAAGGTAAAGTCTCTTCCACTGTCTAAGTTTGTGTTCTGGAAATATTATTGCCATTGCTTAACCAGTTACTGCTTTTGGTTGACTTAAATGCACATTTCTTTATGACTCTTTATAGCCTGGCAAGTACAAGTGGAAAACTTACAAAGAAGTATATGATGTGGTGATGAAAATTGGGAATTCCATCCGCAGCTGTGGTTATGGAGAAGTAAGTGAGCTATGTTTCTCTTACCGGAAAATGAAACCATGTTTTGTTTTTGGTTGTTCTAATAGTATTATCTTGTTGTTCTAGGTCGCGGGTTCGATAGTCTCTCTGCAAAAAGCAGGGGAAAGACTGCCTGGAGTATTCTCTTCCCCAGACACTTGGGTATCTTCTTTAATACTTTATTCCAATTCTTGGATTCTCAGTACATGCTGGGTTGTTCACTTTTTCATTATTTACTCAAAGAGATGGAAGGAGAAAGAAGAGAAGAAAGGCCATAGAAGGAGAGAGAGAGAGTAAACTGAAAACTGAATTTGTATATTCTGAATAATAATGAATTACACGAGTCATACCACATATATAGACTTGGTGACCAGCTTCTAGAATATTCTACATCTAACGATAAGCTGTTACAAACGCAACCTTTCTAACTGAATACGAACAATCACAACTGACTTATCATAACAGAACTCCCGACTTAATACAAAACTGACTTGATACAATATTACTTCTATTATTTACATCAACACTGGCGTGTAATGTGCATGCTTTCATGCCAGTGAAAACTTCAAACACCTCTTACATAATTTCTTTGAAAATATGTTCCTTATAATGTTGCTATCTGCATGTTCATAATAGCTCACTACAATAATGAATTACTTATCAGAAACATGGCCAAGTGATTTCGAATGCTTGGCTCTTTGACACAGATTTCTTTTTGCGTCTAAGCTTGAATAATGGGTCCTTGTTTTATATGATTTTCATATTTCATTTTTGTAGATAATTATCATTTCAAGCAATTTGTTCTTGTTAGCTTAAGTCATATATTTCTGGTTTGCAGGGTGTTAAATGTGGTATTTATGGTGCCAATTCTGCTGAGTGGATTATGAGCATGGAGGTACATTTTATTTTGAATTTCTGTCCTCTTTGTTGTCTTTTTAATTTTTTCCATGTATTTTTTCTGTTCATTCTGTTTGTTTGAGGTTTCTATTGTATTTATATGTTGATGTTTGCTTGTATTTTGTGTTTATTGTTATTTGAATGTCTACTGTACTGCTTTGTTTCTTTAATTCTTCCTGGCTGTTTATATTCCTTCTCAAATATAAAGGAAAATAAGGTATTTCTGGATTGAAGCTTTGTTTCTTTTATTCAATATATACTTTCTACAGAGAGTTCCACTTCTATTATTTGTTACTCTATGCTTGTGTGGTGCTGGTGTTGGTATCCCTGGTCACCTAGCAACAATGTTGCTGAACTAGCTTCTTTTACTCAATTGTTTTTGACATATTGCCGAATAATTGCAGGCCTGCAATGCTCATGGACTTTATTGTGTTCCTTTATATGATACCTTAGGTATGTTAACACCTTCTTTAGCATGTTTGTACATCATGGTGATGCTTTTACTCAGCCGCAATTGAAATTAGCTTTCCAAATCTACTGTACATGAGATTTGTGGGAAAAGTTACAATGTTTATGGCCATGTGGCATTTTTTTAAAGTAACATTTAGCAACAAATAAAATAAATAGTTTATGCACTTTTGAAAACTTGCCTGTTTTATAAGCAAAGCTTCATCTTTTTGAAAAAGTATTAATTATGCAAGTGTTAAATTCACACATTCATTGAGAACTTTTATTCTATATTTTTTTTTGGTAATTTATATCAACAAATAAGTAAGTACCCTTTGAGAATCTTACCTGATTTTAAAAAAGATCTTTTTGAAAAATTATGTAAGTTCTAAACTTACACCAAAACCTGTCACTTACCTTTGACCTTGATAACTTTCCTCACAACAATGATAATTTATTTTCAAATTTACTAGCATGCTGAAAAATTTAAACCGTGCATGATATGGCCGTATGGGTAGAATGTTCCATTGTACAGATATTGATAATCCCTTGCAAGAAGTTGCTTGGGTCCTTTATTGCACTTCAAGAATACATTCCATCCTAATACGTCAATATTTATTTTTCTAATCTTAAATTTTTTAATTACCATTGGCTTTGACACTCATATATATGACTTAGGTGCTGGGGCTGTAGAATTTGTAATATGCCATGCAGAGGTCTCAATTGCATTTGCAGAAGAAAAGAAGATACCCGAGGTTCATAAATTGAAATTATCTGTTTTGTAGCAGTTTATTGTTTGGAAGAATTAGAGAGTTGTGTACAATTTTGTGTAAACTGTCAGTCTTACCCATATTTGTTTTTGAAACTTTTCAGCTATTGAAGACATTTCCAAATACAACAAAGTATCTCAGGAGTAAGTTTTGTTGATTCTCTCCTTTCTTTCCAAAAATGCATATGTATGAGAAAGAAACAATCAGTTTTATCTCTTTGTACAGCACTTGTGAGCTTTGGGAATGTTACCTCTGAACAAAAGCAAGAAGTTGAAAAGTTTGGTTTGACAATATATTCTTGGGAGGAATTTTTACAAGTGGTGGGTTTTTCATTTCATATATTATTACTCTTTTTCTACTATTACTTGTAAAATTGACATGAAAGTTGCTCCTTCTATAATTAATTGGCATTATCTGGAATTACTCTTACATAGCAAAAATTGTTGTATCACTATCTTGATCCACCTGCTGTTGGTGTAATAGTGGTGTATGTGGAAAACTATTAGTGAACATAGTTTGCGGGCCATGAAAATGAAAAATATAAAGATGATATTCTTGTAAAATGGAAACCTGTGGATTGTTTGGTTAGGTCAATATACATACATATATATATATATATATTGGAATTTATTTTTCTACAGCTCAGTTCAGTCATGACCAGTGGGGAGTAAAGTCTCTATTGCTTCTATGGATATTTTGTGGTTGCCATTTCTAATTCAATTTTTAATATCTGTCACAGGGTCAAAATCAGAGGTTTGATCTTCCTGTGAAGAAAAGTAGCGACATCTGTACAATAATGTATACTAGCGGAACTACTGGTGACCCCAAGGGAGTGTTAATATCCAATGAGAGTATTATTACCCTCTTAGCTGGGATTAAACGATTTCTGGAAAGCGTCAATGAACGTGTAAGTATTATTCTTTTTACAACTCCTTGATTTTACTTGTAGATACATGAATGTACAGAGAACTCCCAATATGCAATCCCATTTCATTCCAAGTTACGTAGATTGCATATCTAATTTGAATGGTGTGGATTTTCTTCTTCCAGTTTTAGGATACTAATGCTTAGCTGTCCTTTCTTTAGCTTTCATAATCTCTCCTTTTTCCTTCTTTGCAGTTGCATGATAAGGATGTATACCTATCATACCTTCCTCTTGCTCATATCTTTGATAGGGTCATTGAGGAGGCATTCATATGGCATGGTGCCCAAATAGGTTTCTGGCGTGGGGTGAGTATATGTGCTAAATCCATCCTTACTAAATGAAGATTTTATGTGATAATTGAAATTTGGATTTGATTTTATCCCAAAAATGTCAAACTTTTGTTTTGATTGGATGTGGAATATGACCATATTACACAATGGCTGCAGGATGTCAAATTGTTACTTGAAGACATTGGGGAGCTAAAACCATCTGTTTTTTGTGCTGTTCCTCGTGTGCTTGATAGAGTGTACTCAGGTAAACTCTTGTAATTGTTGACAGTTACACAATGCACAGGCCTTTTCTACTTATGCTAAGAAATTCCAAAATATTCAATTTTTTTTAATAGAACGGGGGGCGGTGAGGATAAAATTCATGACCACTTGGCCAGGGAGGCTCTGATATCATGTTAAGAATCATTTTAACCCGAAAGTTTAAGTTGTTGGGTTAAGGCCACATTAATGGTTTTATATTATTTTCTCTCCAACATGTTTCTAGCATCACATGATGTTGATGGTCATATTGTGATTTCATGAGGACTAGACTACTCTGTAAATTATTTCCTGATCATTGGAGTGTCATTTTTCTTACATTTCTTTTCCTGAGCTGCCTCCCCCTCCCCCATTGAAGAAAATAAAATAAATTATGCATGAAGACATCCAATCTCCTTGTGTTACACAGGTTTGACGCAGAAGATTTCTTCTGGGGGCTTCCTTAAAAAGACATTATTCAACTGTGCTTACTCATAGTAAGTACTATGCTATTGTAAATGATTACTTGATTCTTGGTGAAATCATGAGAAACCCACAATGAACTGTCCCGGTCACAAATTGTCTGTAAGATATTAGGGAACTATGATTTTTCCTGTGTCACACACAAATTCTCTTTTAGATTAGTATTAATTTTTTTTATTAGGTTGTATCTAAATTATTGGTGGTCCTTCTGTAAGCAATGAAATATTTTAATTGATTGCAGTAAGTTGCATAACATGAATAAAGGGCTTAAGCATGGAGAGGCATCTCCACTTCTTGACAGAATTGTATTTGACAAGGTGGTAAAACTATAAATTTCAATTCTGAAGACCCTCAGTATGACAGAGTTGTATTTTCTGACTAATCATGGTTTTGTAATTTGATCAGGTAAAGCAAGGCTTAGGGGGTAATGTACGTCTTATTTTGTCTGGAGCAGCACCTCTCTCTACACACGTGGAAGGTTACCTGCGGGTGGTGTCTTGTGCTCATGTCCTACAAGGATACGGTATGCTCTTTTTAAATTTGAAAATCAAACATTTACGGTGCCATCATTTTTTTCAAATACATACTAAATACTCTTATTTTAGTTGCACATCTGTTAAACTAAACTGTTTCTATTTAACAATAATTGAATTTTTTTAAACAAAAATAAATTCATTTAAATCTGGAGCTAATGCTATTTCCATGTGATACAGACAACATATGCTGATTGTTGATTTTTTATTTTATTTGTGTAAAGGAAAATAGTATATCTTTATCTGAGAATTGCAGATCTTGTATTAAAGAGTATTTCTCACTATCCAAAAGAAAACTAGGTAGATGTTTCTCAAACTCACTTCAAACTTGAGATACAAGTTCTTATTTGATTAGTTTAGTGACACTATTTCAAAAGAAAACCTAGGACAAAGTCAAACTAGCTGGTTTTTATTTGAACCATAATTTCCTTATTTTTCTCCATTTGTCATTTTACTTTCTTCGATACTAAACTAGGAAATTTTTGACTAACTAAATTGTTTAAAACCATTTTAAATGTATACAGAATTACCATACCACTTTCAACTTAAAACAGTTCTTAGTCCATTCTAAATTTGTGTGATTGCCACTAATCTTTTGTGAACACTATTAGTGTGGAACTTTTCACTTGTTACAAAGCTTATAGTATAGCACTGGATGTGGGGCAATAACTGCTTCGTATAAACGGCCCTAATTGCAAAAAATGTATTCTTATATTAGTTGAATCTCCGTTTATGTTTAGTTGACTTTAATTTTGAATATCAAGTGGTAATTATATGATTCTAAAATTATCCTTGATTAATGTTGATCAGAGCAGTGGCAATTAGCTAATACTTTTAGATTTATTGCAGGTTACTAGTACAAATGATATCTAACTGAAACCTATATGGAAATTATTCTAATGTCTCTTCACTCTAATGCAGTTTATGTACGCAGAAGATAATGTAGCTATTTAAATGTTGACTTCTTTACGGCCCCTGTACTAGCCTGTGGACTTGATTAATCTGCTTTTTTAAAAATGAAAATAGGTCTGACTGAAACCTGTGCGGGAACCTTTGTCTCATTACCAAATGAAATGGAAATGCTTGGAACAGTGGGCCCTCCTGTACCAAATGTGGATGTGTGTCTGGAATCTGTTCCTGAAATGGGGTACGATGCCCTTGCAAGTACACCAAGAGGAGAAATTTGTGTAAAGGGAAAAACCTTGTTTTCGGGGTACTACAAACGTGAAGACCTCACGAAAGAGGTTCTGATTGATGGATGGTTCCATACAGGTTGTTTATGTTTTCCAAAATTGAAGTTTAAAGATACTCTTTTAAATTGGAAAGGGTCACATTTTTTTTTTCATGAATGATATATCCAACAGGTGATATTGGAGAGTGGCAACCTAATGGAAGCATGAGAATTATTGATCGGAAGAAGAATATATTTAAGCTTTCACAAGGAGAATATGTTGCTGTTGAAAACCTGGAGAATATTTATGGTCAAGTTTCTTGTATTGAATCTGTATGTCCTGATAACCCTTTCAATGATTTTGGATATGTTCCTAGCTTGCAGTGAATTTATTGCCCATAGCAAGATGGAAAAATATGTGATAGATGATCTGTTATTCATATAAAAGCACTACTAAAGCTGGTGAGCTCGGTTGTTCATGATAGAATTACAGTAATTGTGCCCTTTATGGGCTTGAGATGAATGGGTCCAATCTTGAGCAATTAATCTTATGGCTCAGCTTGATATTATTTGATTACGAAGTTCAAATTAAGCAAGCTGCAGACTGATCCTCAGTGTGCTTCTCAGTTTATGGCCAACATACACATACTTGCTGATGGTGAAAACTTTAAGAAGCTCTATGTAGTTAAAGAATAATATGTCCAACACGAAACAAGAATGCAATTTTGGATATGTTTAGGCATGGAAGAAAAACATCCCAGCCTAGTGAAAAGCTATATATTTAGGCTTGGATATTTTTCTTTCTTGCCTAAACATATCCAAAAATGCATTCTTGTTTCGTGTTGGACATATTATTCTTTAACTACGTAGAGCTTCTTGAAATTTTCACCATCAGCAAGTATATGTGTATGTTGGCCATAGCCTACGTTCAGAGGTATTGCTGCTTGTTGATATATATGGTGTCCACATTCTGTAGTTTATGAGTATGATCACTTGTCCAAGTTAAGAGTTAAGACTATTCTAGTGGCATGTATCAGTGCAATTATTTGTTGTAGCATCAAAAAGTTTAGCTCAGTTCACAGATAGAAACAAAGTACTTAATTTCAGCTTCATTTCATGAGCTGAAATCTTCTGTTCCATGCTGATATAAACTTTTTTTTTTCTCCTGTTTCAGATATGGGTTTATGGAAACAGTTTCGAGCCCTTCCTTGTTGCTGTTGTTAACCCCAGCAAGCAAGCACTTGAACATTGGGCAGAAGAAAATGGTATATCATTGGACTTCAATTCTCTCTGTGAAGATTCTAGGGCAAAAAGTTACATCATTGAAGAGCTTTCAAAGATTGCGAAGGGAAAGAAGGTCCTATTTAGTTAAATTTTCTTATCATTGTTCTAATATGTTATATTTTGGAGTATATATGTATGTATATATCATGGTGATAAAATTTCACCTTAATCTAAAGTGGTTTTCTACAACCAAGATTATTTATAATTCACATATTATATGCTTTTCAAATAAGAGAAAATATCAACCTTTTTTTTTTGGTAATAGAAATTACTAACCATTTGATCACATACTTTTTTGTTCAAAATGATATTTAATTTGAAATATTAACATATAACTATGATTCCATGGTTGGATGGACCAAAAATATTATGCATAAAGGGATTGTCTTGAGTGATGTGTGTTTGGTCTTACACCAGCATAAAATGATCCTATTCAATATGTACATGTGTGTTTGTGTGTTTAAGTACATTTCCTGAAGCTTTGTCGGATGGTGAATATTTTTTTGGCAGTTGAAAGGTTTTGAGTTTATAAGAGCAGTTCATCTTGACCCGGTTCCATTTGACATGGAACGTGACCTTATCACTCCTACATATAAGAAGAAGAGGCCTCAGTTGCAAAAATACTATCAGGTAAAAGTTGTCAAATTCTCAGGATTTTATTTCGCTTCATTTCTAATATAATAGGTAGTAAAGTGGATCACCTTCATAAGTGGAAGGTTCTTTTTTCTCTTCCTCAGTTTTTTCTTTCTACCAAGCAACAAATAAAAGAGTTAGGGAAGTCTCAATCAATTCCCATTGTATTGATTGAGTTGTCTACAAATCAGTGTGATCAAACCAGTATGGTCCTATGGTCATAGAAACATTACTGTGATTGTTTGCTTTGGCCAACCTACCAATAATCTTTGTTGAAAAATGGGATAGAGTAAGCTAAGATAGCCATATACTAATACTATCAGTGTATATATGTAAAACAATCATATACGTACATGCACGAGTGGTTTTTTTTTGAAAGGAGCAAATCTGGAACATTCATTTGTAGTCTCGTGGCCACTTAAAATATCACTATGTTGTCATGCGGATCACACATATATGATCCAGTAGTCAAGATATGTTCATCTAACTCACAATCAACCACTCCTCATTTGATATGTCCCACATACACCCAATACATCTGCTCACATATATATATGCGTAGTTTATGTACAAACAGATGTGAAATTGGACACTTGACATGATAGTTGAATTCTGAGCATTTTTTAATGTCAAATCGACTGCTACACATCCAAACGTTTATTGGAGAGACATGCATGCTCGTGTATCTTTTGTAGAAATAAATAGGTCATTTAAATTGAGTTGTTAGCCTCTAATTAGTTGCGAGCATGAATTTCTTTCTGATTCGACTCCACATTTAACTGCAATTTTATAGCGCACCTTTCCATCTATGTTTTTCAGAATCAAGCCATTTTATGATAATGCTTCCTGAATTTAATTTTGCGTCAATGATGGGGTGGGAAATGGTGAAAGTACTGACCGCAATATTTTTTGTGTGTGGACAGAATGTCATTGATAACATGTACAAGACTGGAAATAAACCCAATGCCTGAGATCCGCTTTGGGAGTTAATGCCATGGAGATAATTTATTTTTTGCATGTTATTGTATTTGCCTCTGTTCAATTGTCTCCTCTTGATGACTGTATATATGATTATTCAGAGATGACAGACAATATTTCATGCCTAGATTCTACTCAACTGTAGAGGATACGAAAATATAAAAATAGAGTTTAATAAAATTATTGGCTCCACATGACATTATTTCTTGCAGCATTTAGGAAAATACTGTTTTATCCTATGATGATATCGCCAATCGTGTAGCTTATTCTTGCAACTGTTTTCTCTAATTTCTTGGGACTGCAACTATCCTGCCTCCTCTCTGGATTAAGGAAGTTGTTGCATGAGATGCTGTTGTCGATCTCACCGTCCACTTTTATTATGTTTACAACTTTTTTTTTTTTACAATATAATGCTGTTGTCAATCTCACCGTCCACTTTTATTATGTTTACAACTTTTTTTTTAATATTTTATATTTATTTCTACCTTTGTATTTCTTTTTGCTTTCACAATATAATAAAACGTTTTCTCTGATTTCTTGGGAACATAATGCAATTATCCTGCCTCTCTGGATTAAGGAAGTTGTTGCATGAGATGCTGTTGTCAATCTCACCGTCCACTTTTATTATGTTTACAATTTTTTTTTCTCTCTTTTTTACAATATAATAAAGATTTTCTTTTTCCTAGTTGAGGTTTTCCTACACACACAATATTTTAAAAACTTTTTAAAACAAAAAATAAATAAAATTTAGGCATGCAAAATCTATGTAGCACCTTCTCCTATAACACGCAATCCGACACGTTAATTCTAAAAAATGTTAAATTTCGCATCGTCATGATATTAAATAATATTTTTAATTTATATAGTGTATATTATATTTAATATTCAATAATTTAACAAAAAATGAATCTAAACTTATATTATTCATAAATTTTGCAAAAAAAACATAAGATGTCCCAAATATTTATATTAAATTTAATAAAATGGTAATCGTAATCTCTAATAGTTGGAACTAAAAACTCAACGCAACGCAAACTTTGAACCTTTTTTTGAATTTCTATAATGCTGTTGGAGTGTCGAGGAGTAACATATTGTGTCGGTGCTTCAAATCTCTATAACATTACACAATCATTTTTATTACAACATAACTCTTATAAAATCCTATAATAAAACCTTTTTCGTAGTTGAGGTTCCATACAGATTTTAAAAACTCTAGACGATATCAATCCCCTTCTCCTATAATGGCAATGAAAATTGGGGTTTGCATCCATCATGCAATAGAAAAGAGTTTTTTACACATATATTTTGTGGAAAAAAAAAAAAAAACTAAGGCATGATACAAATTTCTATAACATGATCAGTTCACTTTTCCTATAACATAATTCTTATAAAATCCATGAAAATTTATTCGGTCCAGTGATGATTTTAGGGAAATGGTTCCTTTGTGTTTTTTTTTTTTTTTTTAATTTGTGGTAACACGGAACCAGAACCTTGTAAAGAATGGAAAATGAAACAGACTACGTCGTTACCAATAAGAGCCACAGATGGTAGAAATTAAAGATTGGGTATTCTCGTGTGTTATTTAATATAATCATGTTATATAAGAGGATTTTAATTATATATGAATAAATTAATGATGATAAGGAAGAGATAAAAAAAATATATGGATGAAAAGTTACACAACTATCACCGACCGTTAAAAGCATGGTCCTTTGAAGTTAATGGAGATGGAGAGCATCGAGTCATCAGTATTAGAATTGCTCGAAATTGAATCATATCAAGCACAAAATTTGTCAAAATCACTTTATTAGTTAATTTAGGAATTGAGGATAAATAGAGAAGTGAGATACCTACAAGTGACGCATTTTTTAGATAGAAATATCTCAGCTCTTGGAAGCTTGATGAAGGGTATAAGCTCAATCCCTAGCTTGAGTATGATATACAGTGGTATTTACTATCAAATGTTTCTACTACGAATTTACTATCACTCTAATATAATTACATACTCCAGAGAGTATAGTAAAAACTTTTTTTTCTCTCTTCATAAACTTTTCAGAGATTATCAGCTGAAAAGTGGGATCCAACATTGATTAAAACGATAGTAGAAATATTTAGTAGTAAGAATATTCTACCTCATGCTACATATTCAACTTTATGAACGTTTTAAGATATTGTAGAGCCATTACAGAAAGAGACCAGTCCTAAAAAATCCATCTCTAGTGCAAAAAATAATTCAAAGTACATGAAGGTAGCCTGAAGAGACAATATTATAACTAAATGTAATGCATATAGAGAAATACAAAATTATTAAAAAAGTCTTCATTTAATTGCATCAGTTTTGGGGTTGAATTAATTTACATATCCATAATTTGATTCTTACCGCTTCATATTTTATGAAATTAAAAATCACTTATAGACCTTTACTTATCAACTAAGATTTTGAGTTGAATTAATTGCTTCACACAAACACCGCAAGAAGGTGAGATTGATGCAATTACATAAATGCTTAATTAGTACGAAGGTTTTCATCCGTGAGAGATTTTTTCCACACATTTATATGATCCTCCTATACAGATATATTCCACGCCCCATCATGACATGAGAATAAAGTTCAATGCACAAACACTTTACACAGGACATCTAAAAAGAATAGAGATCAAATCCTTTAGCTAACAAGTCAACGATCAAACTTCTTAATATGACATATATGCTTGCACTAGTGTGACAGCCTAAATTTCTTGGAGTGAAAATAGATATATAAATTTATTGCGCCCAGTAAAAATCATTTGATTGTGCAAGGTAATTATTTCACAAGACAAAATCACAAAATACAATCAAATGAGCTGTAACCTCCCGACATATTGATGCAATGCACACACAATAAGTTGTATTACTGTGCATAATTAAAGATAAAGTTTACAATATTTTTGGAAAATAGATGAGATGGATTTCAAAATCAACCAACTTCTAGATTTGCATGACAATAAATGTCAAATAAAAAAAATACAAAAAAAAAATATCTTTAGCTTCACGCATGAGAATGTTTGCAAGCACACAACCAATTCTTCCTACACCATACAGGAACAGTGACCATTGTGCCACTGTTTTTACATAAATTTACCTAAATGCCACACTCTTGAACTATTTTTCCAAACTGTCACGCAGGCAAGGTCGCTTGCAGCAGTAGTGAACTATGCATGATGATGTATCAGAAAACTGGTGGTGTCAGAGTTCGCTTCTGACACAGGCGACCTCTGTTTTTAATTAAGTTCGCCTACCATGTAGGCGACCTCCATTTTTTTTTTTAAATTTGATACTTGATCCATAAAAATGTTTACAAGCACACAACCAAGTCTTCCTACACCATACAGCGGTTGAAAGTTTTTGGAGTAAATGAATAGTAAATATAAAAAGGCTCCATGCTTTTCACCAAATAAGTGAATAGCAAATATAAAAAGGCTCCAAACATGGCTGCAGAGAGAGCAGTATGCAACCAGACACAAGTATGTATATCATGGGCTGTAAAACCTGAATTTCAATTTGGGCCTTAGGCCTCTTGTAACTTGATATGATGATTGATGAGATGGGTCGGGTCGGGTCAAATGGACCCTTTGGGCCTTTTACTGGTTGATGAAGGTGGGTTTTGGGTTGAGTTATGGTTTTTCTTTTTCTTCTTTACCTTCCCAGAGCCACATACTGACACTCAAACACAACCCCTTTCCCCTTCTCCTTCCCTCAGTACGGCCCCACCTCAGCCAGTGCCCGCCGGCGACTCCTTCCTTCCACAGTACGTGCTTCTCATTTCTATACCCATCTTTCTCTTTCCCATTTTCTCTGTCACTGTTTTGTCTCACTTTCTGTACCTCTCTTTTCCGCTAAAAAGACCCATTTTAAAGAGTATTGTAGTAAATTACCCAACATTCCTTCTCCTTTTCCATGGGTTTGTTTTTGTGTGACCCAATGTGGGGACACAGAAACAACTAATATAAGCATGCAATTTCGTGTTTTCGTAACAGCTTTTTTCAAGCCCGTGGAAACAGATTTCATTATTTTATTTATTTATTTATTTGTTTGTTTGTTTCTATTGAACCCTGGGAACAGAATCACTAATTTTAATTACTCATGTACTAATTTATTTATTTATTTACGATTTTGACTGCATTTTAACATGGATAATAGGTGCAAGTCCTTGGTGGGGTCGAACCAGAGGTTGAGTCCCTTTCACACACGAGGTAAGACTTGGTTGTTGTTGTTGCTTTTATCTATGACTACCAGAACTTCTAGATTGTTTCATGGGGTAATGCTAGGTCTTTGTGCGTAATGAGACCTTGCTTGATATAGGCTTGTAAGTTTTTAGATATTTATAATAGCATTTTGTATGCTCATGAACTTTTCACTTGCATTGTCACGAGACGTGGAGCTCGCAAATTAGTGGCTGCCATGTTAACAAGTGTACCATAATTTGTCCTCTAACTTACATGAAGAAAAGAATAACATACAATTATATTGAGATTATGATCATGTGGAATGAGATCTTATTTCTGATATTTCCTGCACTCATAGTCTCTATAATTATTTTGAGATTCTGCAATTAAAGTGACTATTCGTTTTGAAATATATGGTGGCTGAGACATCTCGTCTTTCACTATCCATTAAGATATATTGTATGTGACTTGTACTGCTATGACTGAGGATAATTTACTTTTCTTTTGATTTGTCTGTGATCGTTTGTTTTGCAATGGAAATATTTTGTTTGTTATTTGAAATTGTAAAATGGAATCAGACAGTAGCTGTATTGGTGTTGATATGGAAAATTTGGACTATGAGATTGAAGAAGAATCTCATCGTAGCCCTATTGGTATTGATATGGAAAATCCGGACACTGAGACTGAGGAAGAATCACAATCAGCTGAACCTAGTAAGAAAAGGGTTAAATCAACAACATCGGATGGTTGGATGTTGAAGTCTCAACAAATAGATCAAAGGGTAGTTCGTGAGATGGGTGTTGCTATAATCATTGAGTTTGAATCCTGATGCTATTCTTATTTCTAGAAATATGGTTGTGGCCGATGTCTTAAATATTTACAAGAAAGAGAAGGAGAAGCTTAAACAAATAATGGCTAGCATTCCTACTAGAATATGCTTAACTTTTGATTGGTGGACATCTTGTCCTAACCCTAGTTATATATGTTTGACTGCTCATTTTGTTGACACAAATTGGAAGTTAAATAGCAAAATTCTCAAATTTTGCATACCTTTTCTTGATCCTGAGTTTGAGTTGTCTCAAATGTTACTTGATATTTTGAAGGATTGGGAAATAGAGAAGAAGATTATTTCTATTACATTGGATGATTCATCTGCCAGAAACAATATGCCAGAAACTTTAAAAAATCAACTTGCTTCGGAAAATTGGTTGTTAGGTGATGGAGAGTTTTTTCATGTGCATTGTTTTGCACACATTTTGGATTTGATTGTTTGTGAAGGGCTGGAAGTAGCTGGTGATGTTGTGCATAAAATCAGAGAGAGTGTCCATTATTTGAGGAATTCAGAGAGTATATTGACAAAATTTAAAGAATGCATTGAACAAATTGATGGTGTTGACACTTTAACAATTGGCTTGCGTATAGATATTCCTACTAGATGGAATACTACTTATTTGATTCTTGAAAGTGCTCTCAAATACCAAAATGTATTTGCAAGTCTCCAATTGATTGATAAAAATTATGAATATTGTCCTTCGTTAGTAGAGTGGAAAAGAGTTGAAAAAACTTGTAAATTATTGCTACCATTTTATTATATTACCAACTTGATTTGTGGCACATCCTATCCTACTTCCAATTGGTATTTTTTGCTGGTTTGGAAAATTCAATGTGTTTTAAATGATACTTTAAGTGATGAAGATGAAGTTATAAAAAGCATGGCTGAAAGGATGGTGGTAAAGTTTGAAAAATATTGGGATGAGTATAGTGTTGTGCTTGCACTTGGAGCTGTTCTTGATCCACGAATGAAGCTTTCTTCATTGGCTTATTGCTTCTCAAAAGTTAATCCAGCTGCTTCTGACCAAAAGCTTGAACATATAAGGAGAAAGTTGTACATGCTCTTTGAGAAATATTCAAGTAACAATTCTTCCAATTCCAATGTTCAAAGTGCTGTTCCAACTCATTCTTCAAGAATACAGAAGAAATTCAAGGAAATAAGTGAAGGAATATTTGGGGTAATTTTATGCATATTTTGATTGATATCATTTTTGCTTTATATTGAATATGTTTTAAACTTTATCTGGCTTTTCTTTTCATATGCTTTACTTGTCAAATGTGATAGGAATTCAAAATGCACCATCAACAGCTTGCAACTAAAAGCGGAAGGTCTCAACTTGATGTTTATTTGGATGAACCAAATTTGGATTTTGATTATCATGAAAATTTGGATGTATTGCAATGGTGGAAGGATAATAATTATCGCTTTCCAGATCTATCATTAATGGCTCGAGACTTGTTAAGCATTCCCATTATCAGAGTGGGTTCCGAATCTCCATTTAGCATTGGTGCACGAGTCTTTAACAAATATAAATGTCGTCGCATGACAAAAAAAATCCAAGCTTATATTTGTGCTCGCAACTGGCTGCATGGTTTTGTTAACCTAGGTAATTTGTTTAATTTCAATGCAACTATAGTATTATTTTGAATAATAATAATTATTTGTCAATTCATTTTTTTATTTTTTGTATTGTGATTTGTAGATGATGATGATGAAGAGGATGAAATTTTAAGTGTGGAATATCTTTCAAAGGAAGCATCCAATATCCTCGATGAGGAGGAGGATTGACTTATTTGTTTATAAATTTAGTTTTTCTGATGGACTTAGTGTTGTTTGTTTTGTAATTATGGTTGTAATTCCATGACTAATTTCCATGTATTATGTTATTTTGATATTTTGACTTAAATCTATGGGAGAGATATTTTGTTTTATTATTTTTTTTAACATTTTCTGTAAAGAGAGGCAATACGCCCTATCTCATTTTTGTAACTTCCAAGGCGGTCAACCTCGAATGTGATGGTAGGGTCATCCGTTGCGTTCTATGCATCATGCACAAGCTAAGTTTTGATGTTACTTATAAAAAAGAATCTACAAAGGCAAGAATGGGTTACATCCCGAGTGGGTAGAAAGTTTGTATTTAGTTATAATAAAGCTAAGCGTTATTTAGGAATGCAGCCCCTAAGAGATTAGGCATTGCTAAAGGACATTCGTCATCTTCAAGTATTGAATCAATATTACTATTACGCACGTTTATGCATTCAAAAGATGATAGGCAACTTTGTGACATTGGTCCAGGCAAAATTTAAATGGTTTAACTTGTGAAACATATTGAGAAAAGCATATCCTTAATCTGATATTTTACAATCACGGTGAGAGATGATAACGCAGCCTTTTTAGTTCCTGAAAGGGGGTGAATGTAAAAGGAGATAGTAAAAAGAAATAAAAATAGATTGGGTGTGAAATGGATGCTTACATGTACACAACAGTAATGGAATTTTTGGACTGCCTGAGCACTCATAATACAGTCTAACAACTTAAAATAAAGTAGGCAACTGATCCTAATTAAATGCGAAACCATAACAAATCAAGAAAGAAATAAAGCATTAAATAATGATGTTCTCATGAAGTTACTTTGAGTTTAGATGCAGAACATGGCAAATGATGTACATAAATCTATATATTAGAAATAAAAGTCAAAATCATGCACCAAACAATGTCTCACCTTAGGAGAAAGAAACTCCTATAGATTGTCTCTAAAGAGAACAAGTAAATGTTTGTCTATTCTTGAATTTTAGTTGATTAATACCTCGAAGTACTTTACATTAAATCAATGGTGAATACACCGTTACTTGTTCATTTTAGAGACAAACTTACTTTAGAAGAGTCTTAATCAATCTAATAAATGATGCCTGTAATAAACTTAATGACACGTCAATAATGAGAAAATACCCAAGTAAAGAATAGGCAAGATTTTAAGACAGATAAGAAGTTTGAACAAGTCATACTTGTAAATTTTCCAAATTTGATACCAAAAGAATATGCTTGATTCCATGAACATTAACCCTGAGCGTTCAATCCCAGAGCCAATTAATATCATGTTGGAAAGTCACCTTGTAGACAAGTCATGCCTGTTGTAATTACCACATATCTTCTTAATAAAACTTTTCTCTTTAACATAGTAAAGTTAGGGACAAAAGAAGATTCCCACGATAATATGAAACAATGACAGGGAAGATAGAATAGCCTCGTGGTTGTGTGAGACCTTGTGAATCAAACCAGTAATAGCCCCACATAGCTGAGCTGCTCAACATCGAAGCAGCAAAAATCTAAAAATATCATTGGAACACCCCGTGTATACCCGGCTTGTTAACATATCATCGTGTTAAGTTACGCTGAATTAAAACACGAAATAACTTTTTTCTTTAATTCAATTATGACGTCATTATACTTAGCCAAGTTGATTACTTAATCAATTTCATAAAATATCGCTGTAAATTACAAAGGACAACTAATAGAAATACCTTAATATATAAATAAAGTGAGTATCTAAAGTCACGGATCTACAACACTTAGTCCGGAACAATAATCCTGATACATTATTACAACTTTAATAAAAGTAAGACATAACCTTGTTAATCAAACCAGTAATAGCCTCTCATAGCTGAGCTGCTCAACATCGAAGCAGCAAAAATCTAAAAATATCATCAATTGACTATATCAAAAACTTAAGCAATTGATTCGTTTTATATGTAACAAGAAATGCAACGAGATATTTCATTCACTAAACATCCACGGAATTCTCACCCCTATGACATCAATCTTTTCGGCATTATGTTTGAAAATTCTATCCATAGAAATATCTAGACGTAACAAGATGCAATTTTTCAAACTTCATAAACATATTTCATTTTGTTAGCATAGAAAGAAAATGAAAATCTCAACCCTATAGTATAATATGTTGTTCTCCCACTGTTGAGAAGCTATGTTACGCGGCAGATAATGTATGCGTCCGAAATGTGGCTAGTCTCTTTTGTAAAGAACTTACATTGCATATTCAACCATAAAGAGATCTAAAGTCACATCTGAAGTATTAGAATATACATTTTAGAATATACATTTTTATATTCTAATATGAAGTCAAACTTGAAAGAAATATCACCAAGGAGATAAAGAGATATAGCAAATTAAGCAGGTTAAGAATTTAGTCGATCACAAATTGCAATTCAGGGATCATAAAACATTTCGTCTCTCTTTTTTGAAAATGGGATTCATTCAGCTAGCAGAGGTAGAGCCGGCGAAAGATAAAAGGCACATATGCCATGAAAAAGTGAATATTCTCGTGTGTTATTTAATATGGTCACGTCATGTGAAAGAATTCTAATGATGTGATTAAATTAATGATAATAAGGAAGAGAGAATAAAAAACATTGGGATGAAAAATTAAACTGTTGCATGCATAGTCCGTTAATGGAGATGGAGAGGATCGTGTATGTCCATTTTGCTTGAAAGGAAACATGGTATGAAAGCGTCTTTAGTTAACAGCGAACAATCTCCGAGGTCCATCAATTTTAGAATTGCTCGAAATTTAAACATATCAAGCACAAAGTTTGTCAATATCACTTGATTAGTTAATTTAGGAATTGAGGATAAATAGAGAAGCGAGATAAATATCTCAGCTCTTGGAAGCTTGATAAAGGGTATATAAGCTCAATCTAGTTTGGTATGTTACTATTTTTACTACCAAATATTTCTATTCTAAATTCACTACCACTCTAATATAATTATATATTTTGGAAAATATATTAAAAGTTGTTTTTTCTCTCTCTTCAGAAACTCGTCAAAGTTATCAACTGAAAAGTGGTATTCAACAGTGATTAAAGTAGTAGTAGAAATATTTAATAATTAGAATATCCTACCTCATGTTACATATTCAATTTTATAAACATTTTAAGATATCGTAGAGCCGTTACATAGAGAGACCAGTCCTAAGAAGTCATATATGGTGCAAAAAATAATTCAAAGTACATGAAGATAGCTTGAAGCGACAATATTATAACTAAATGCAATACATAGAGAAATATAAAATTATTAAAAATATATTCATTTAATCGCATAAGTTTTGGATTGAATTAATTTATGGATTATGTTTGTATCATGTCGCAGAAAAACAAGAGTAATTTTCCTACTGACTAGGCAAAGGAGAGACGCAAAATGAGATAAGAAAAGTAAAAAAAAAAAAACTTGTGGGGCCCATGATTTCATTGTGTGTGCAGGTAACTACAGAAATTTTCATGTAACATTATCTTTACATTTCTCTTAATTTATATGTTCGTGATTTGATTCTCACCGCTTCCGATTTTATTATATTAAAAATCACTTATAGGCTTTTTACCTATAAACTAAGATTTTGGATTGAATTAATTGCTTTACACAAATACGAGGGTGAGTTTGATGCAATTACATAATATAAATGCTTAATTAGTATGAAAGGTTTTATTCATAGGAGATTTTTTTACACATTTATATGATCCTGTACAGATATATTCCACACCCCATCATGACATGAGAATAAAGTTCAATGCACAAACACGGGTCATCTAAAAAAGAATATAGTTCAAATCCTTTAGCTAACAAGTCAACGATCAAACTTCTTAATGTGACATGTATGCTTGCACTAGTGTGACAGCCTATTATTCTTATGCAATTCTAAATTTCTTGAAGTGAAAATAGATATATAAATTTATTGCGCCCAGTAAAAATCATTTGATTGCGCAAAGTGATTTCACAAGACAAAATCACAAAATACAAGCAAATGAGCTGTAACCTCCCGACTTATTGATGCAATACATACGCAATAAGATGAATTACTGCGCATAATTAAAGATAAAGTTTACAATATTTTAGTAAAATAATGAGATGGATCTCAAAATCAATTTCTAGATTTGCATGACAATAAATGTGAAATAAAAAAAAATACAAAAAAAAATATCTTTAGCTTCACGTATGAGAATGTTTGCAAGCACACAACCTATTCTTCCTACACCATATAGCGGTTGAAAGTTTTGGAGCAATGGGACATTGAATAACTGAATAGTAAATATAAAAAGGCTCCACGCATGGCTGCAGAGAGAGCAGTATGCAACCAGACACAAGTACCTATATCATGGGCTGTAAAACTTTAATTTAAATTTGGGCCTTAGGCCTCTTGTAACTTGATGTGATGACTGATGAGATGGGTCGGGTCAATGGACTCTTTGGGCCTCTTACTAGTTGATGAAGGTGGGTTGTGGGTTGAGTTATGGTTTTTCTTTTTCTTCTTTACCTTCCCAGAGCCACATACTAACACTCAAACGCAACCCCTTTCCCCTTCTTCCCTCATTACCGCCCCGCCTCCGACAGTGCCCGCCGGCGACTCCTTCCTTCCCCGCGACGCAGAGAACGAGTAGGCGACCCCTTCCTTTTCATCGTCACAACACAGTACGTGCTTCTCATTTCTATACCCATCCTTTTCTTTCCCATTTTCTCTGTCACTGTTTTGTCTCACTTTTTTTACCTCTCTATTCCGCTAAAAAGACCCATTTTAAAGAGTGTTGGAGTGAGTTACCCAACATTCCTTCTTCTTTTCCATGGGTTTGTTTTTGTGTGACCCACTGTGGGGAACACAGAAACAAAAAACAAAAGCATGCAATTTCGTGTTTTCGTAACAGCTTTTTCCAGCCCATGGAAATAGATTTCATTCTTTTATTCATTTATTTATTTGTTTCTATGGAACCCGGGAACAGAGTCCAGATTCACTAATTTTAATTACTCATGCACAAATTTATTTATTTACGATTTTGACTGCATTTTAACATGGATAATAGGTGCTCACACAACTTGGCGTTGGTTCCAGAAGATAAAAGTAGGAGCGGAAGTCCTTGGTAGGTTGAGTCTTTGCCAACACTATTCACATACGAGCTAAGACTTGGTTGTTGTTGTTGCTTTTATCTATGACTACAAGAACTTCTAGATTGTTTTATGGGTTAATGCTAGGTCTATGTGTGTAATGAGACCTTGCATGATATTGGCTTATAAGTTAAGCTTTTAGATGTTTATATGAACTTTTCACTTGCATTGTCACGAGACGTGGAGCACACAATTAGTGCCTGCCATGTTAACAACTGCGGCAGACTTTGTCCTTTAACTTACATGAAGAAAAGAATAACATACAATTATTTTGAGATTATGATCATGTGGAATGATATCTTATTTCTGATCTCTGATCATGTAACTTTTATGCCATGTTAACTAGCACACAATCATGATCATGTAGAATGAGATCTTATTTCTGATTTTTCATATTTCTTGCCCTCGTAGTCTATAATTATTTTGAGATTCTGCAATCAAAGTGATTATTGGTTTTGAAATATATGGTGGCTAAGACATATCGTCCTTTAGTATACATTAAGATATATTGTTTGTGACTCATACTGCTATGACTGAGGATAGTTTACATTTCTTTTGTTTTGGTTGCGATCGATTGTTTTGCAGTTGATTTATTTGGTTCGTAATTTGAAGTGGAAAATTTGGACATTTGGATTGATATTGATATGGAAAATTTGGACATTGATATGGAAAATTTGGACATTGAGACTGAGGAAGAATCACAATCAGCTGAACTTTCTAAGAAAAGGGTTAAATCAACAACATCCGATGGTTGGATATTGAAGTCTCAACAAATATATCAAAGGGTAGTTCGTGAGAAGGGTGTTGCTTTAATCCTTGCTCAGGATTTGCCCTTTAACTTTTTTGAGTTGGAGGGGATTAGGAGATGTATAAATTACGTGAATCCTGATGCTATTCTTATTTCTACAAATATGGTTGAGGCTAATGTTTTAAATATTTACAAGAAAGAGAAGCATAAGCTTAAACAAATAATGGCTAGCATTCCTACTAGAATATGCTTAACTTTTGATTTTTGGACATCTTGGCCTAACCCTGGTTATATATGTTTGACTGCTCATTTTGTTGACACAAATTGGAAGTTAAATAGCAAAATTCTCAATTTTTGCATACCTCCTCTTGATCCTGATTTTGAGTTGTCTCAAATGTTACTTGATATTCTGAAGGATTGGGAAATAGAGAAGAAGATTCTTTCTATTACCTTGGATGATTCATCTCCTGAAGACAATATGTCAGAAACTTTAAAAAATCAACTTGCTTCGGAAAATTGGTTGTTATGTGATGGAGAGTTTTTTCATGTGCATTGTTTTGCACACATTCTGGATTTGATTGTTCAAGAAGGGCTGGAAGTAGCTGGTGATATTGTGCATAAAATCAGAGATAGTGTCCATTATTTGAAGAATTCAGAGAGTAGTTTGACAAAATTTAAAGAATGCATTGCACAACTTGGTGGTGTTGAAACTTCAACAATTGGCTTGCGTATATATATTCCTACTAGATGGAATACTACTTATTTGATGCTTGAAAGTGCTCTCAAATACCAAGATGTATTTGCAAGTCTCCAATTGATTGATAAAAATTATGAATATTGTCCTTCGTTAGTAGAGTGGAAAAGAGGTGAAAAAATTTGTAAATTATTGCTACCATTTTATTATATTACCAACTTGATTTGTGGCACATCCTATCCTACTTCCAATTGGTATTTTTTGTTGGTTTGGAAAATTCAATGTGTTTTAAATGATACTATAAGTGATGAAGATGAAGTTATAAAAAGCATGGCTGAAAGGATGGTGATAAAGTTTGAGAAATATTGGGATGAGTATAGTGTTGTGCTTGCACTTGGAGCTGTTCTTGATCCACGGATGAAGCTTTCTTCATTGGCTTATTGCTTCTCAAAAGTTAATCTAGCTGCTTCTGACCAAAAGCTTGAACATATAAGGAGAAAGTTGTACATGCTCTTTGAGAAGTATGCAAGTAACAATTCTTCCAATTCCAATGTTCAAAGTGCTGTTCCAACTCAATCTTCAAGCATACAAAAGGAATTCAAGAAAATAAGTGAAGGAATATTTCGGGTAATTTTATGCATATTTTGAATTGATATTATATTTGCTTTATATTGAATATTTTTTTAAACTTTATCTGGCTTTTCTTTTCATATGCTTTACTTGTCAAATATGATAGGAACTAAAAATGCATCATCAACAGCTTGCAACTAAAAGCGGAAGGTCTCAACTTGATGTTTATTTGGAGAAACCAAGTTTGGATTTTGATTATCATGAAAATTTGGATGTATTGCAATGGTGGAAGGATAATAATTATCGCTTTCCAGATCTATCATTGATGACTCAAGACTTGTTAAGCATTCCCATTATCAGAGTGGGTTCCGAATCTGCATTTAGCATTGGTGCACGTGTCTTTAACAAATATAAAAGTCGTCAAATGCCAAAAAATATCCAAGCTTCTATTTGTGCTCGCAACTGGCTGCATGGTTTTGTTAACCCAGGTAATTTGTTTAATTTCAATGCAATTATAGTATTATTTTGAATAATAATAATTTGTCAATTTATTTTTTTATTTTTTATATCGTGATTTGTAGATGAAGATGATGAAGAGGATCATATTTTAAGTGTGGAATATTATTCAAAGGAAGCATCCAATATCCTCGATGAGGAGGAGGATTGACTTATTTGTTTATAAATTTCGTTTTTTCTGATGGACTTAGTGTTGTTTGTTTTGTAACTATGGTTGTAATTCCATGAGGAGGCGGATTGACTTATTTGATATTTTGTAAGTATGGTGGAGGGTTAGACCCGTTGTTATTCCTATGTTCCAGATGGTCCCTTTTTAGTCCTTTTCCCCTTCATTTTCCCCACTTCTTCTTGTCCCTTTCTTTTTTTTCATATATATATATATATATATATATATATATATATATATATTTATTATTTTCATTATTCTTATTATTATTTTTATATTTTTTATTATTATTATTATTATTATTACTTTTTTTTATATATTTTTTTCAACCGTTTTACATTTTTTATGTGGGTTCATCTACCACCGATCCCAATTAATTTGGGATAAAGGTGATGTTGATGTTGATGTTGATTTTGACTTAAATCTATATATGGGAGAAATATTTTGTTTTATTTTTTTTTCTTTTTTGTAACATTTTCTGTAAAGTGAGGCAATATGTCCTGTCTCATTTTTTTAACTTTAGAGGCACGTAGGTCTTAGTCCGGGTTCATGACACAGATCCATAACAGAGGCGGTCAACCTTTAATATCCCTAATCTGGCAGCTACATGTGAATGATGTGATGGTATGGTCATCCATTGCTGTCTATGACAAAACTTTGAGCATGCATCATGCACAAGCTAAGTTTTGAGATGTATTACTTTGATGTTACTTATAAAGAAGAATCTACAAAGGCAAGAATGGCTTACATCCAGAGTGGGTAGGAAGTTTGTATTTACTTATAAAAAGCTATGCGTTATTTAGGAATGCAACCCCTAAGAGATTAGGCATTGCCAAAGGACATTCGTCATCTTCAAGTATTGAATCAATAGTACAATTACCCATGTTTATGCATTCAAAAGATGATAGGCAACTTTGTGACATTGGTCCAGGCAATATTTTGATGGTTTAACTTGTGAAACAAATTGAGAATAGCATTTCCTTCATCTGATATTTCACAATCTCGGTCAGAGATGATAATGCAGCCTATTTAGTTCCTGAGAGGGGGTGAATGTAAAAGGAGATAGTAAAAAGAAATAAAAATTATTTCTAAGCTGTCAACACACTCATAAAGCAAAATTTAGAGGACACCAGAGATTGGATGTGAACTGGATGCTTACCTGTACACAACAGTAATGAAATTTTTGAACTTCCTGAGTACTCATAATACTCTCTAACAACTTAGAATAAGTAGGCAACTGATCCCATTTAAATACGAAACAATAACAAATCAAGAAAGAAATAAAGCATAAAATAATGATGTTCTCATGAAATTACTTTGAGTTCAGATGCGGAACATGGCAAATGACGTACATAAATCTCGAAGTACTTTACATTAAATCAATGGTGAATACACCATTACTTGTTCATTTTAGAGACAAACTTACTTTAGAAGAGTCTTAATCAATCTAATAAAAGATGTTCGTAATAAGCTTAATGACACATCAATAATGAGAAAATTACCCAAGTAAAGAACAGACAATATTTTAAGACAGATAAGAAGTTTGAACAAGTCATACTTGTTTACTTCTGCAATGTGTAACTTTTCCAAATTTGATACCGAAAGAATATGCTTGATTCCATGAACATTAATCCTGAGCGTTCAATCCCAGAGCCAATTATGTCGCGTGGGAAAGTCACCTTGTAGACAAGTAATGCCTGTTGTACTTACCACACGTCTTCTTAGCAAAACTTTTCTCCTTAAACATAGTAACGTTAGGGACAAAAAAAGATTCCCCTGATAATATGAAACAATGACAGGGAAGATAGAATAGCCTCGTGGTTCTGTGAGACCTTATTAATCAAACCAGTAATAGCCCCACATAGCTGAACAGCTCAATATCGAAGTAGCAAAAATTGAAAAATATCATAAACTAACGATTATATTTGAAAATATTTATAACTTTTATTACTAAACTAATTTCATCGTTAATTTCTACTGATCTAATTGTTATAATTTATTGGGTCACAAATTTTAATTAATTATTAATTTCCAATAAAATTATAATTGTTAGAGTGACGGAAATTAACAGTGATTAGTTTAATAATAATAATAGAAATTTTTTTCAGTAGTAAGTATAACCGCCTCATGGGAGATGTTCTATAAACTAGCGGTTATAATTTATCAAGTCACACTTATTAATTAATTATTAATTTTCAATAAATTATAATTGTTAGTTGACGAAAATTAATGATGATTGATTTAGTAGTAAAAGCATTAAGACTTTCGGTAGTAAGTATAACTGCCCCCATTAATTAATACCATAGGTATGAAAAAAAGTTAATTTTGTTTGTTTCTCTTTTAGATACTATAGTCGATAATGGCCTTCAGGAAGATTCTAGTCGAGTTCTTCCACATATAGATTTAGAGCTTACAACAACAAAAATGTTTAAGGAGATTCTTTCCTAGCATGGAGGACAGAAACAAGATTAGTTTGGAGTATGCAAATTTTATTAGCAATAGTGAAATCTTTGGCGATTTTGATGTCATCAATACTCAATACTCTATGGATCCAAAATCTTGATGGCTACTTTATGGTACTTTTCTGTTTTCTTACATGTTTTTATTATAATTATAAAGATTCAACTTTTCTTTTTCAATTCTTGATTTTTTTTTAAATTAATAAAACTGTATTTTAAAAACAATTCCTTTCAATCTTAGCATTTCAACTTCTTCCAAAATCCTGTAGCTTCTGCCTTTTGAAATTGTTGGTTTGCACCAACCTTCTTGATAGGACAATGTATCTTGAATATTTCTCATACAAAATACTAAAATTTCTGTTTTATTTGTAACTAGAACTAATAATTTTTTTGTTTTATTGAAATGTAAATTAATTAGAATCAATTGGGGGTAAGTATAAGGCCTAAATTAACCACCCTTGTCTCTTAAATTTCAAAATAGAGTGTGTACATTAATTAAAAAGTTGATTTTAAAATAAGTAATGAGACTTCCATGTATGATGCTCTAAGAAGAATCTGGTGGAACAGAGATTCTGAATACAGGCAATACATGGTTTCTTGTAGGCCCTTGATCCTTGTATTGCTGTAATACAATGTTCGGCATGAGATAGTGGTACATATTTCCCTTGAAGAGAGCCAAAGAAGCTGTCATTCAAATTGCCACGTTGCATGTGATAGCGAGAACACGTCATTTTAGCCCAACCGACATGGTAAGCTGAATTATTATTTCTCCCCCAAAGCAATCCTTACTTGCAATAAAAAATAAAAAGGTAGGAAAAATATATGGTTTTGTTGTAGAAAAATATTTTCTCTATATTCATATAAAAATTAATGGGTCTTATTGTCTCTTTTTATAATAGGATCCATTAAATTTTATGTAAGTATGGCATAAATAAAAAATTTGTAACAAAAATAAAAATATTAAACTCATCTTTATATATACAAAATCAAGCTTATTATGGAGAACAAACAGATTAAACGTCAAAAATGATTTAAAAATACTTATTTATCTAAAAAAATGATCAAATTCCATATAATCATAATGTTGTTACACTATTCACTAATTTTTTATTTTTTATTTTTTGTTTACATAGCAATTTCTTTTGGTAATTACAAATTTAAATGGAGTAAATATGGATATCTCAGTAGGATCGGAAAAAATTCAATAACATCTTTAACGATTTTGAAAAGAAATTATATATCACTAACCTAAATCAACGAAATTTGATTTCACACCATGGCGGATCAAACCGTTAGCAAATGTGCCCGTCACTTCTTTAATATTGAGTTTATGGTTTTTTTTTTTTTTACCTTTTTAGCTTTCATTAATTAATTAATAATTTTTTTGTCCCTTATTTAAAATTATCTACCAATTTGTTCCTCTTTAATCGATTACCTTGAAGGTTTAATCGATTAAATGGTCAAAACTGGAAAAATGGTTGACTTGAAGATTTAATCGATTAAATCTTCAAGTTAATCGATTAAATCTCCCAACAAGCAACAAAGATCAAATCTCCTCCACAAATAAAAGCAGATTCCATGCATATGAACCAAATCAACAAGCATAGATAACCAAACAAATAAAGAAACAAAAAAAAAAATGATTCTTGGAAACTAGATTGATTTACATGAACAAGCTTGACTCCATTTCTACCTCTCACATGAGAATCTTGCTTGTTATAGGAAAAATGGCGCGAAGTGATCCTATTGTCAACCTTTGAACGATAACAGCGATCAAGGCTGACAGCGAACCCTTCCCGTCTTGCATATTCATCATAAAAATACTTAGCATAATCTTCAATCAGTTTTCTGTGTATTGGAGGTTATTTGAATTTTGAATTTTGAATTTAATGTAATAGGAGTTGATTGTGATTTGTATTTAATAGGAGCTGATTGCATTTTGTATTTAATAGAAGTTGACTGCGTTTTGTATTTAATAAGACGCAATCAGCTCCTATTAAATACATATCGCAATCAAATCATATTACAATAAATTCAAAATTCAAATAATCTCCAATATCGTGTTTGTCTCATTCAATCAATGTTTTCAAGCTCATTTGGAATACTTAATTGATTAAATATAAGTTTTAATCGATTAAATCAATTAAGAGGGAGATTTAATCGAATAAATCTTCTAGTCAACCATTTTTTTTTTCAATTTTGACCATTTAATCAATTAAATCTTCAAGTTAATCGATTAAAGAGGGGCAGATTGATAGATAGTTTTGAATAAGGGACAAAATGGTTATTAATTAATTAATGATGAGCAAAAGGGTTAAAAAGCCCACAAAAAATTGATTGAAGATTCTGCTAAGTTTTTTTATGATGAATATGCAAGACGGGAAATGTTCATTATTCGCCTTGATCGCTGTCATCGTTCCGAAGTTGACAATAGGATCACTTCGCCATTTTTCATTTAATAAGCAAGGTTTTCGTGTGAGAGGTAGAAATGGAGTCAGACCTATTCATTTAAATCAATCCAGTTTCCAATAATCACTTTTCTTTTGTTGGTTTCTTTGTTTGTTTGGTTATCTATGCTTGTTGATTTGCTTCGTACGCATGGAATCTGCTTTTGTTTATGAGGAAATTTGACCTTTGTTGCCTGTTGGGAGATTTAATCGATTAACTTGAAGATTTAATTGATTAAATCGAAGATTTAATTGATTAAATCTTCAAGTCAACCATTTTTGCCAGTTTTGACCATTTAATTGATTAAATCTTCAAGTTAATCGATTAAAGAGGGGCATATTGATCATTGATAAATAGTTTTGAATAAAGGGCAAAATGGTTATTAATTAATTAATGAAGGGTAAAAGGATCCAATAGCCAATTTTTATGTATTGGAGGTTTTTTGAATTTAATGTAATAGGAGTTGATTGCGTTTTGTATTTAATAGGAGCTGAATACGTTTTGTATCTAATAGGACGCAATCAGCTCATATTAAATACAAATCGCAATCAATTCCTATACAATCAACTAAGAGGGATATTTAATCGATTAAATCTTTAAGTCAACATTTTTATCAATTTTGACCATTTAATCAATTAAATCTTCTAATTAATCGATTAAAGAGAAAAAGATTGATAGATTATTTTGGATAAAAGATAAAATGATTATTAATTAATTAATGAAGGATAAGAGTGTCAAAAAAACCAATTTTTTTGTAACTCTCGGACAAGTTAACCTTAGTCAATACCATCGTCTTTCCAGTAGGGTGCCACGTATGAAAATGATAAATCTGAGCCGTCCACGTTTTTGTCAGATAATCGAACTTCGAAAGACAGATGTACGCTTAGGATTTCACAAGCAAGAGTTTCCCGTGAGAAGAAGCAAACTTATAATGGGAAGAAAAAGAGAATGAAGATGTTGTTTCGTTGAATATGCCTATATGTGTGACCTCAGATTCTTGTATAATAGTAACACATGCAGCAGTACAAAGGTGATAAATCGATGCGTTCCATGGAGAGTACCACTAACACCAAATCTGAAGAAATAGACAGTTCCACTAACACCAATTCTAAAACCATGGAGAGTAACACCAACAAATCTAAAGAAATCGAACGAAGCTATGATAATTACCGAAGGAAGAGAAAGCGACCCATCATATTATCCTCTTGTGAGGTGGCTGTGATACCCACAATAGAATCAAACATCACCGGAGAAGATGAGTGCTGTACCGAGACAGTTTCCTCCGCATCGCACGGTTTAATATCAGTGATAGGGCGGCGGAGAGCCATGGAAGACGCCGTGAAGGTGGTTACTGGTTTTGTGGCGGCTGAAAAACATTCTGGCGGCGGCTACGATTTCTTCGCCGTTTATGACGGTCACGGTGGGACGATGGTGGCGAATGCTTGCCGTGACAGGTTGCACGTGTTGTTGGCAGAGGAAGTGAAGGAGGGAATATGGGAGAGTGGGTTGGATTGGCATAAGGTGATGTGTTCTTGTTTCATGAAGATGGATCAGGAAATTGAAGGAGGTGGTGGTGGTGATGATAAAGCGGGAATGAGCGGGAACACGATGGGTTCGACGGCGGCGGTGGTGGTGGTAGGGAAGGAGGAGATTGTGGTGGCGAATTGTGGAGACTCGAGAGCTGTATTGTGCCGTGGCGGTGTGGCCTTGCCACTTTCACGTGATCATAAGGTGTGGTAAAGATGTTTGAACTGGTACGTCTGTGAATAGTATAAAATTATAGTTTGGTTTAATATTTTATTTTTATTTTGGTTGAATCAGCCTGATCGTCCAGATGAAAGAGAGAGAATAGAAGCAGCAGGTGGAATAGTCATTGATTGGAACGGGAATCGTGTTTTAGGAGTACTTGCTACTTCCAGATCCATAGGTACTTCTCACTTCCTCGTATACATGCATAATATGATATATCATACATGTGTTACATAATATAGCATAAACAAGCCCTTATCTAATATTTTAAGATTGGGAAAATGATTTTGGACAAAAAATTTACAAGACTGCGACGCCAATAGTAAATTTTGCCAAAATGACACGAGGCATAATTCGCTACACAGTGTATCGAATTATGCATGCAAGTAATTCGCTACACAGTGTCGCGAGATATGCCACGTCAGAACCAAAAATGGCACGTGTCAAATTTTTAGAAATTCGCTACCTAGGGTAGCGAATTATGCCAAAATGTCAAAATTTGACAGGTGGCGTTTTTGGTTCTGACGTGGCATATTTCGCCACACTGTGTAGCGAATTACTTGCATGCATAATTTGCTACTCTGTGTAGTGAATTATGCCACGTAGCATTTTGGCAAAATTTACTGTTGACGTGGCAGTCTGGTAATTTTTTTGTCAAAACGTGGCACTTTGGTCACTCTCCCCTTAAGATTTTGGATTGAAGTGTTTCTTTATCGGAGTGCTTGAGTGACTATGAGGTCACGAGTTCGATCCTCATCACCCCACCTTTCAGGTGGAATAAAGAAAAGCATAAGGCAGATAAAAAAATAGGCTTGTGCATAACAAGGCAGAGTAATAATGTGTTTGTACCATGTTCACGCTTCAAGTCTAAGAGGCTCTTGCGTGAAGAGATGTGTCAAAAGATATAATATAAAAACATAAAAAAAAGGCTCACCTAGCACATTAAAATTTTGGGTTGAATATGTCGACCTTATGTGTTAAATTCTGAAAAACTACACTCGATTTTACGTTACATAAAAAGAGTGTATAAGAATATTTGTTTTAAACAAGTGTGTAAGAGTATGAATTAAGGGTTTATCATTTATCATTTAACATGATCACGAAAAATACACAATATTTTGTGGGGTCCGCAGCAAAAATAATTTTGGCACTCAAAATGAATCTCTATAACATAACATAATCACTTTTCTTACAATATAACTTTTATAAAACCCATCAATTAAATAGGGAGAATTTTACACAATGCAGGGGATCACTGCATGAAACCTTTTGTGATATCTCAACCAGAGATCAATGTTTACGAACGAACAGAGTCAGATGAGTTTGTTGTAATAGCAAGTGACGGTCTATGGGATGTAGTATCCAACAGTTTTGCTTGTGAGGTGGTAAGAAGTTGCCTCCATGGGCAAATAAGGAGGAATTTAGATGAGGACTCAATTAAAAGTTATACAACAGAGGCAGCAGCGTTGTTAGCAGAGTTGGCTATGGCTCGGGGAAGCAAAGACAACATCAGTGTTATAGTGATTCAGCTCACGAGTTCAGCTTAATGGTTGCCATTCAAGGGCTTAGTTTTATTTTGTTTTATTTTATTTTTCTTAAACTCCTTTTTCCCTTTGTTTCGAATTTAATTCTCTCTTTTGATTTTTCATTTCTAATTGTTTCTAATTAAGAGTGAAGTTGTCTGTATTCTAGGGATGAGTACATTAATCTGAAGGCAATTACATGAATATCCAAAAAGATCACGTGTGTTTTGGGCTGGCCTTTAGACTCCCATTTAAGGAGTTATTTGACTGTTTTCCTAGTGTGAGAATTATGGACCTCATAATATATAGAAGATCTTTATCTCCTAAACAATTCATCATCTACAGCTTAACCGTGTGGGTTCTTTGACCCATTTGGAATTTTAACTTTTTAATTTTTTTCTCTGGTATTTCATTTTTGATATTTATTAGTTGGAGTCGTTTAATTTCCTGGGGGCTAGTGTTGAGGCCAATGACTCTTGAGTGCTGCGACTCCTCCCCCAACAACAGTCATAAGTTTTGTTTTTTCTTCCTGCGAACCCCTTCCTTTGTCACTTATTAAGTGGTACAATTCCGTACAATTCCGTTAATCATGTTATGGTAAAATTTTGGAAGGTCGTAATTTTTGAGTCGGGTATTCATATCAGATCTTTTTTTATTTCTCATAATTTCTTGAGATATACGTAATGACACTTTGTTTGAAATATTTTATATTATATAAATATGTTCAAATTTGCAATAATAATTTCACAATCACAAGAGCGTTTAAATCCAAATTTAGCATGAAGAGGTAGAAACTTTTGATTTGTTTAGCTTCCTCGATTTTTAAATTAGTTTTGTTGATATTTTAATTAATTGAATTTAGGTCTATTAGAGTTGTAGCAACACTTGTGTGAGGCAATAGTTAATCTCAAAATTTGTTTTTGTAAAATAATAAATAAAGAAAAGCAAGAGCAAAATTTTATAGATCAGTATAAAAAGTTAACCAACAAAATGAATCATTTTTTGGCGGGTTAATGAAATAAAGGGACAAGGAAGATCAATATAAAATAGATTCGAGCCGGTAAGATGAGCGGCGTTTTTTTAGCCTACTTTCAAAAACTCTGACTCATTTTTTGGCTGATTGATAGTCGGACGGAACAGGATAAGTCACCCACTTTGCCACTTTAGTTATAAGGGGTAACATGCTTCTTGGGTTTTAGATGGTAAGACCTTTTCTTAGACCATTGTTCTTTGGGGTTTGATGTTGTTGTCTTGTTGATTCTGTTGGTTTCCTTATGGTTATATGATGGCTTTTGTTTTTGTTGCAATGTGTGAGGAGATTTTTGATTTTATTGTCTTTTGAAAATACCCTTGTAATTTATTTTTTGTTGGGCTTTTGAATTTTTTTTTGTGTGTGTGTGGCTTCTGTTAGTGGAGTAAAAAGGATAGAGGTATGAGGAAAAGCCGATTTATATATCTGCTTTTCTTGCTTAATCGTTTGTACGATATTTAATGTGTTTGAATTTCCGTGGTGTTTTCTCCTTGCTGATTATTGTGAGTTTTGTTGTTGCAAATTTAGTGAATTTATTTTTAGTGAAAGCGGGGCCTATGGAACTGCTTGCCGTTTCAATGGGGCAGTTGTTGTCTATGTTGATGACTTCATTTTTTTTTTTAAAAGTTTTTGTTTCATTAGTGTTTGCTGAATGTTTTAATATTGTTTCATCTGATAGCACTGTATCAACCCTGAATTTTAGTTGTGAGATTGGAATAGATGAAAATTGAATTCAGGTGATTTTAGAATTAGTGAATGTGCACTTTAATACGCAGGATGCTTGTTGCTGACAATCATGTATACAAAAATGATATATATATCTATTAAATTTAGATATAGTCAGTTGATATGAGATATGAATTTCAGCCGTAAAAGAGGTCAATAGACCCAAACTTCTCTCTAATGAAAGAACTTTGCATATATCTATTAAATTTAAATTTTGACGCAAGAATAAATTTTTTGGGATTTCTCAAATTCATTGTTCTAATTTTCTGTTATAAAATTGAACTGTATGTATAAATTCATAAGAAAAAGACAAAATTAGAGTTTTATTTTCGATAAAGAGGTGTGATGCACATAAAGTTAAATTAAAATTGTATATGGGAATGTGCATCTTATGTGCATGTATTGTTTTTAACATTTGAAGTTATTTTTTGGGGATTTTTATTCCAACAATATTTTTATGATGGATTTAATGTTTTTGGAGTGAATGTAGATAAGTTATTTACATTCGCTCCTAAAACGACGTCGTTTTGGGATGAAAAATTAAAAAGTTATAATCAAAAGTCCATTATATCACTGAAATAAATTATAATTACAAAAATACCTAAATTTTCATCTTAAAATGACATCGTTCTGGGCTCACTGTAGATAAGTTATATAGTGGAAAAAGCAAACCCTTTTATAATATAGTGTCATAGTTTTAGTTATATTTTTAGAGTTTTTTTTTTTTTGATAAACATATTTTTAGAGTTGTTTAAAGGGATTTATTAGTCTTATGTTACATGAAATATAATTTATCTCCTACACACAAATTCAAGATGGGTCTCACTTTACTTTTTCTCCCTCTTTCCCTAAAAATGGACCCCACCTACACCAATGAGTGTGTAGGAGATAATACACATCTTCTACAACATAAGAAAACTATTACCCTTATTTAAAAGAGCATAAAGTCTAATTTAATTCAATTTATTCAATTTTTTTGCATCGAAGTGATGAACAACAATTTTTTTATTGTCTTATTTAATTTTTCTTTATAAATATATCAAATATTTTTTGTCCCAGAGAAAATGTGTCCAATCCAAAAGTACAACAAATAAAGTTAAAATAAATAAATAGGATGCTATATAAAATGAGAATAATGAATAATATTACCCAAAGAAATCATCCTACATTATTTTTATAGAAAGATTCTCATATTCAAAATATTCTTGCATCTATTTAAGATAAAGTCTAATTGATACCAAAAAAAAAAGAAAGATAAAGTCTAATTTAATTCAATTTATTTACACCTTTTTTATAGACTTGTTTTACATATTATAATTTTCTTGTTATTTTTATATTTCTTGTTATTTTTATAAATCATTACGCTTACACTATATAGCATTTGTAATATTAATGTCAACTTTTGAAATATTAATGTCAAATAATAATTTTATATCGTGTCAACATGACTATTACATTTAAAATATTACTGCTTGTGTTAGAATTTATGTCTTTTCATATAGTAAAAAGTTTAAATTTTAATATTATTTTTTATTCATCTTATATTTTATTTTAATAAAGCATTGTAAATTTTAAAAGATTTATTTATATAGGTAAAAATTCAATAGCTTTAAGATACACGTATACGTACATACATATGCACGTAAGGGTGTAAATGGACTAGGTTATTCGTCAGGGGCCTCTGGCCCGACCTACTTTTGGCCTGGTCTGACCCAGCCTACTTACAAAATGAGACAGGCTTGGGCTACTTATAAAGCCTCCTTTAAAATCAAGCCACACACCTATTTTGTAAAGCCTGGCCCATGCTGTCATATATTTTTAAACAATTTTTTTAATAAAATTTATTTTATATAATAGAGTTTAGCACTATAATTTTTTTTTCCATTTTGCTACTTTTGGTCCACCTAAATTGTGCTGTTGTTTGTTCCCCATCTCCAATTGAGTCTGTGACTTTTATTAAAGTCATGGGAGTTGGGACCCATGGTTTTGAAATTTCAAAAAACAAAAGAAAAGAGAGACCGAGATAGAAGAGTCGGGCAGAGGAGAAGAAGAAGGGAAGAGGCTCCGGTGGGGTGCAGTGATACTTCATCGGAATAAGCTCAAATTTTAAGGGAGTGTTCGTGGTGTGTAGTAGCCTATGCTCACCGGTCATTTTGTGGTTCGAAGTTCTCTAGAGCACATATTTGATTTCTCCTTTTTAGAGCTTATTTGGTGACATTTCTCTTTACTCTTTCTCTTGATTTTTATCTTGTTGATGATGTCGTAGGATTCCTCTAAATATAGAAAGAATATATGCAATGCGTCTCTTGGCAGGCCAGGCTTCCTGTTTTTAAAAACATGGGTCAGGCCCAGGCCAATATCTTAGTTTGTGGCAGCCTGAGAGGCTGGGTCAGACTTAAAATATTCTATGGGCCTAGCCTATTTATGTTAAAATCTGGCTTGGCTTTACCAATTTACACCCCTATATGCACGGATACACATATAACTCTAATTTTAAAAAATTATTTTCAATTTTTTTTATATAATTTTCCTTTATAAATAAATCCTCTAATAATCAATTTTCATGACATATAATATGCATTAAAATATTATTATTATATTCAATTTCAATTGTTAAGATATATAATTTGTAAATATAAAAAAATTATATTCAATTATTAATGTCTTATTTCACGATTAAATTAATCTTTTTCCGTGCACACAAACTCCTATATTGTATATATATTATAATTTTTGTGTTCTAATTACTACAAACAGAACCCATTTGTAACCAAAATCTATATTGGATCAGCAAATGTGACAATCTGAGGAATGGCAGGCCATACAGGTCTATGTACTTGGTACATATTTCATGAGCAATCGAGTCCAAGCCATTATGTTGCTTACAAAGGAACATATGGAAAGATCTCTATGGTCATGTATTATCATCAATTTCAAGTTTCAACAATTCAAGAGGCCACAATGGCTGTCTAGGTATAAATTGGTATATTATAATTGAGGACAGTTATTATTAATTAATTTTTAATTCTAACAACCTCACATAATTTCACTCAATTTAACAGTAATTTTT
>JAVKPL010011402.1:0-50475 GCA_032173675.1 Gastrolobium villosum | reverse complement strand
CAAATAGATGTTTTTGACAAAACCCCCTCTAAAGAAAGATTAATGATCTAATGGGAATGAAACAAGTAAAAAGCCATATTCATGATTCAGTCAATATTTTCTACATTCACGAACTTAAAAATTCAGTACACTCAACGTTGCTAAAACAGTAGACACTTGTATGCCAGATGCCACAATCAGATTCTGAGTTCCATTTCGATAGATCAGAGCCTTCAAAACAATCTACAATATCTTTAGGCTTGTCAATCATTTGTATGCGGAATGTAGAGATAAGCACTTATTATATAGCATTTGCGTTCCAAACTTCAAAGAATTGATGGAACAGGAAGCAATTAATTCATTAACCTATTTGCTCTTTGCAACTTTTTAGATGCACTTCCAACTTCCTAACATAAACAGAAAGCCTGTCCCTGTAATCTGATAATCTATACTCCCTGGAAAACAACAAATAAACAACACAATTGCAGTTATATAATGGCATATATAGTCACATTTTGTAACACAATTCCGAAGTCAGTAGCATTCTTTTGAAAGTTTGTACTAAAAAATATTTCACATGATATGTTAGATTAAATTAAATATGAAATAATAAGGAAGGCACATCATCTGGGTCATAACCTTCAGCAGACCACGTTGCCCATTCTTTAATGTGCTGAAACACTTGCACTATGAACGTGACCAATTCAGTAACATCAGCAGAGACCCTTCTGCTTTGAACTTGATTCAGTTGTTTCAATGAATTTCCAAATAGGTCCGTTGTTGGGTGGTTTCATATGACACCAAGTGGGAGTCTCAGAATATGTCATTGGAATATTTATCAGTATTCATTATTTCATGTTTTATTACCATTATAAACTTTTATTAGCACCAGTCATTTCCAAATATCATAGTGAAAGAAGAGTGCTTATGCAGATAATCTAATTGGTTTCTTGTGTCACTTTCTTTATCTTGTATGTCTAGATTGGCAGATCAAAGTGGAATGGAAAAGTTGGGAACTCGGTCTTGTTCTGAGATTTGATTGATGCCCCCCTCCCCTTCCTTCTCCATTCAGATAAGTAGCGGCATTGAGTTTTGATAGCTTTCAAGTGTTTAGCACATTTGATCTATATTTTGAACGGGAAATGTACATAAGTTTGGTTCCTTGACACATCCTGGAAAAAAAAAAAAAAAAAAGAGCTCCTAACAACAAAGCGTACAGTCTTTATGTGAATAGAAAATTTTGTCTTGGTAGTATATTAGCTTGTCAATTCCTATGGCTTGGCCCAAATCATTTTGGAGCCTGAGTACTTGAGATTACAATAATTTTGCAGGCTTAATATGAATTGGGATTCAAATTGAGTAGTAGTTCTAATTGGTATTTTTCCTTATATTAGCATTAGTATTCATACTCTAAAGGTTCAAAGAAGGATCTTCCCTTTGTAAGAGAACTTAAGTTCAACTTCTCTAGCAATTATAGACATGACAGGGTAGAATTAGCCAATGACTTTGGTGTTAAGGTTACTTATCTTCACCAGTCTCTTGCAGTGCTCAGCTTCTAAATTTGACTTCAAAAGATAACCAGTTTGAAAGAATAAAAAGAAAGATTATCAGTATCATATCAATTATGAATTCTCATGTACTCCTTTCTACATTGGGTGTTAAATGTGATCCTATCTCTACGCCCTTTTATTCATCCAATTCTTATCAACAATATCCTTTAAACCTTACTGTTTTGTCTCAGTCGTTTCTTGTCTCACTTTCTTAATCTTACTGTTTTGTATCGATGCAGCCTTGTCATCACCATTGATATCATTTAATGCCTAAGAAAGCTTTTAAAACTGAAATTCAATACCATCATCATGAGATTAACACATGAAATGCCTTTAAACCTCAATACATAGCAATGCGAAATCTTCTATACACATTAAAACATAATGCTTGACTTCCAAACTCCATATTTTTATACGTATACTATTATGTTGAATTGTTACGGTTAATATGCTTAGCAAGAGAATTTTAAGTTAACTTGAGTTCACCTTCCTAAATTAGAAATTATAAGAATATCAGATGAATAATAATGTTCTCCACTTGGAAGAGATACGGAGGAGTCCATCCATTGGCATGCATTATAATTAATGAAACATTATTAACTTAATCAAATGCAAAAGAATCTGCCAAACAACAAAAGAAAATTTGCTAATTGAAACTTTTATACTGAGCAGTGATCTCACTAGGAATTACCTCAATGGCTCAATTTCAAAGAGTCTTCTCGCTTGTGTAAATTGTAACCTTTTGTATTGCATCATCTGTGTAAATTATTATCTGCAATATTGTGCTTCAACTTGGCAGTAAAAAAAATAAGGGTTATATATCTATAATGTAATAGGAAAGTCACTGTTCAGTCCTGCACACACAACAAGAATGTAGGGCCCTCGATTTTTTTTTCTTCCCACTCATCAGACTTTCTCTCTCTTCGATGTTGTGTCTGCAGGAATGTTATTTTTTTTTTCTGTAACATTACAGATTCATTTCCCAAAAAATATATATACAAAATTATTGAAAATTTGAAGTTGTCTCTCATTAATATTCTATTGTGAGGATTTCGAACAGATTCATTTCCCAAAAAATATATATACAAAATTATTGAAAATTTGAAGTTGTCTCTCATTAATATTCTATTGTGAGGATTTCGATATGGCATGTACCATAACTTCATCTTCTTTTTCTTTAGATTTGAGCTTCAAGAGGTTAACTAGTCTAATCCCAGATTCATTTTAAGGGTTGGAATCAACAATAAATTTCATTTCTTTTGTTGGTTAGAAGATTAACCAAAAGGATATGGATTTTCCTACTAGAAATTTGATCTCAAGAATGTTGGGTGCGTTTTCTTTATTGTTTTTTTATCATTTTGGATGTGAATGAAACATATAATAATGATGGATGCGGGTTTCTGACTAACAATTCACTAAGTGGACAAATTCCAGTATGGATACTGAACAACAAACAGAACATGTCAGCATTTTACTTGAATTTTGCCTCTCTAATTCCATACTTAAGATTCACTTGTTGAGATTTAGTTGTTGCACAAGTACACCACATGTCTTTCTCGTGATTAATCTTTTGAGCACTTGAATTATGAAGATATAAAATTTAATTTCACTTTATGTTCTTTATCAGTGATTTATCTTACAACAATTTTACACAATCTACTGCATCTGCTTGCCAGCTCTTGGATGTGTAAGCCACTCTCCCTCAGCAAGCACTTCGTAAGTTCTTGCTTATGGTCTAGTTTTAATTCTAGCTCAGCTTTGAATCACCTACTGAAACCAAATTTATTTATCATGTAGAGTTTCTTGTTTGAAGATGAACCTACCTTGCTCAAGAAAACCCCAGTGTGAGTGTTCAGACATAGTAAATCAATCATGTTTTTATAAACTACAATGATTTCATAAATGAAGATATCATAGTTTCTTTTTGAAGTAATGTGATAAGACAAGTTTTGGTATTATTTCTTTTACTACTTTTTTTGTTAAGCTTATTTGTTTTTCTTAATAAATTATTCATTTTCTCTATGTCTTTTCAGATCATTCACTGCTCATAAACTATGGAGGACTTGCAGCTGAGTTTGAGGGCAATGAATATGAAGCTGATCAGAATTTACTTGGGATTTTATACTTTATTTGGAGTAATAATGGCAAATGGGCTTGTAACAGCACAGGAGTACAACTAGAAAATGACAAAATTAATCATTTAGCAACCAATTAGTTTTCTTTGAATATTAGTGGTCCTGAATGCTTACAAATAGCCCGCACTGCTCCTCTTTCTCTTAATTACTATGGCCTCCTTTGTATGCTGAAGGACAATTACAATGTGAAGCTTCATTTGGTTGAGATAATGTTTTTTAATGACCAAAATTTTAGCAACCTTGGAAGGCGCATATTTGATGTTCCGGCCCATGTGAGTAATGAAGCAAAAAAATTGTTATTTTTAGTTTCTTATTAAATTTTACTCAAATTTGTATCTGGGTTTTTCAATAAAGCAAAAGCTCAAAAGGTAAATATTTCAATTGTGGATATTGATAAGATTTTAAATACTTCAAAGATTTTAACATTGTGAAAGAAGTTGGTGGAGTTGGTAAGGAAAAAACTATGGATTTTAATGTTAACGTTAATGATAGCACCTTGGAAATCCATTTATCCTGGGCAGGCAAATGAACCAATGCTATTCCAGGATAAGTGGATTTCTAAGGTGCTATCATTAACGTCAACATTAAAACCTATAGTTATTTCCTTACCAGCTCCATCAGCTTCTTTCACAATGTTAAAATCTTTTAAATATTTAAAACTCTGTCAATATCCAGCATTGAAAATATCTACCTTTATAGCTTTTGTTTTATTGGAAACCAGAAACAAAATTGAGTAAAATTTTATAAGAAACAAAAAAAAAATGTAACAAATTGTTTTCTTCATTACTCACTTTGAGTGAAATATCAAATATGAGGCTTCCAATGATGCTTAAATTTTGGTCATTAGAAAATATTATCTCAGCAAAATTAAGCTTCACGTGGCAATTTCCCTTCAGCATATAAAGGCCATAGTAATTAAGAAAAAGAAAGGCAGTGCAGGCTATTTGCACTTATCCAGGGCCACTAATATTGAAAGAAAACTGATTTGTTGCTAAATGATTAAGTTTGTCATTTCCTAGATATACTCCTGTAGTGCTATAAACCCATTTGCCATTATTACTAAGAACAAAGTCTAAAATTCCATGTAAATTTCGGTCAGCTTCATATTCATTGCCCTCAAAATCAATTACAGGTCCTCCACGGTTTATAAACAATGAATGATCAGAAAAGACAGAAAAAAAGAATAATTTATTAAGAAAAACAAATCAGCTAAACAAAAAAAGCAAAAAAAGAAATAATACCAAAATTTGTCGTCATTATTTGTTGGGGAGGCACTTCATTGTTAGAACAGACCAACGCAGCCTCGAGTATTTAACGGAGCAAAGGTTGATAGCGGAGGACCAACAAAAATGGATAGCCAAGCTAATGGGATTTGATTTTGAAATCCAATTTAAACCAGGACTGGAAAATAAGGCAGCAGATGCCTTGTCCAGAGTAATGGCATGCAAGGTAGTCCAGATCTGAATGATATAGCTGATGAGGTTTTACGTGATGAGTCCACAAAAAAAAAAAATGACAGAATTGCTGCAGAACCACCAGTCACATCCTGGATACCAAGTGATTAAGGGTTGTTTGTGGTTCAAAAATCGGCTTGTAATACCCAGAAATTCAGCACAAATCCCTTTTATATTATCTGAGTTTCACGCAATATAAATTGGGGCTATTACAGAAGAGAGAGAAAGAATCCGTTGAAAGTTTCACGCAGCAGAATTAAATTTTCATAAAAATAATAATAATAACAAGAAAACAAGTTGTTCTGTTCTCACACTCGATGTGGATTTGTGGAACCCCTCTTCACCCTTTTCGTGTGTAATGCTAGAGGGGTTCACTTTTCACAGTTCAGAATCGAAAAAAATCATAACCAACAAAAAAATAAAAACGAAAAATAACATTGTCATTTTTTATTGCACAGCAGTTAAAAGCAAGTTGATCGAGTGAAATAAAAAATAAAACAATTCCGCCTGATCCAATGTAAAATGGGGCTACTACAGAAGAGAAGAAAGAATCCGAGGTTTCACGTAGCAGAATTAAATATTCACAAAAATAATAATAAAAACAAGAAAACAATTCTGTTCTCATGTTGATTTGTGGGACCCCTCTTCACCCTTCTTCTTGTGAAGAAGAAGAAGCTGTAACAAAAAAATGATTCACTTACTGTTCTCAAGTTCAGTTACTTATTTCTAACCTTACTGCAAACAAAAAAAAAAGAAAAAGATTGAAGACACTGCGCCCAGAGGCGGAGCTATGTTGAGACCAGCCAGTGCCCTGGCACTGGCTTGGTTTTCAGAAATGATTCACTTTCCATTGTAATCTTGGTAGGAGTATACACAAGAAATTTTCTGGGCACTGGCTTGGTTTCAAAGAATGATTGTGGGAAAGGTTTCCGGGTCTTGTTCTTCTTTTGCTAAAGATTCGAACTCTACATAGAGTTATAAAAAGGGGTATAATAATAAGTTTTGAGAAAATTTAAGTAGTTAGCTAAGAGAAAGAGTGGTGGGTGGGATTTGTTGGGATGAACCGTAGGAGAAGATGAAAAAGGAGAATATGGACAATTTCATGTGACAAGTGGCATTAATATAAGTATATTGTTGTGTGTTGGTTTCCTTAAATACCAAATGAAACCCCAAAATCAACGGCCCGAGTTTCTCTCCCTGATTATGCGAAACTCAACGGAATATAAAAATGTTACCACCACCACCACCTCAAGCAGGGACCATGTACGACGAACCAACCACCAGCTTCACAAAACAACCAATGACAACACTTCTTTGCATGTTCAAAAACCCCTCACTAGGATCCCAATATAATAAACAAATCATCCCCAAACCCCGATAAAAAGACTAGAAGAAACACAAACCAAGATATTCTGAGTTGGAACACTACACACCCCCCTCTTGAAATTAAGCAAAGCACCAAACCCTTCCAGTTATGGTGGCCAAAGCAACAAGTCAAGGGTCATACAAAAAATGTGTTTCAAAATGCAGTGAACCGAACCCAAGGAATAGTGGTGTGCCCCGGTTCAAGACACGAGAGAAACTGGCGGAGGAAGGAAAGTGGTCTTTTAACTGCAAAATGGTCCTTTATTTTTATTTTTATGGCTGGTTTTTTCCTTTTGCTGTTTTGGCTGAATGGGATAGGGTGTGTGATTCGAATTTAAAAAAGTGGAGTTAATGATGTTATTAAAACCGTACGGTTAGATAATTCCAGATTGATGATTTGTATCATTGTTTTAAACCGTATTAATGGCTTTTAAAGTACTCCGAACAACAAAAGTTAAAAAAAATAAAAAATAAAAAGAGTGAGAGAGAGAAAAGAACGAGAGAAAATGGAGTAGTAGTAGTACACTAGTAGTTGAAGTGATAGGCACAAGTAGTACTGGAGCTATGGAAGTGTTGATAGAGAAAGCGATGAGTCGCAACTCTAAAAGGCCTAGTAGTGATAGGTGTCCACTTTTGAATCATCGTAGGGATTCCTTATTACAGGAAAAACATTATGCACCGACTATCTTCCTCTGCAATATGCAGTTCAGTTTTAAATTTCTTGGGGTCCGTGTTTCAGTGTAATGATTTGCTTGCGCTTTTAATGAGGGGTTGTTGGTTTTTCTAGCATGGTGCTACCTGCCACCTAGCTCTCTAGCTCTGAATCTTCCGTTACGATATAGTCTTAGTTGGCATTTGATCTAAGGAGAGAAATCAGTTCCAATGGAAATATGTCTTCTTGTGAACATGATAAACGGTTGCATAATATATATTTGGTTTTTATAAGGGTTATGTCGTAGGAAAAGTGATTATGTTATGTTATAAACGGTTGCATAATATATATTCTCCTTTTACATAAGATATTATCTCTCATTTACTCTCACTTCGATCTCCGTACCCCACTTTTTTCTTTTTTATTGTAATGGTGGCCCACTATTTTCTCTCTTCAACATAAGATAACTAATTATTTTATGTTAAATGAGACTAATAAAACTTTTTTTTATATTATAATATTCTTTCTTCCTTCTAGTATTTAGTTGGTTACTTGGCCGAACAAGAAAAATAATAAAAATCTGGTTAAAAAATGATTAAAATTTGGTTATTAAATTTTTTTTTTTTTGGCACTACCTGATTTTTTCGCGTGGCTCCGCCACCGACTGCGCCGGAACAACCCCTAACTGAAAAGTCAAGGTTATAATATAACACAACAAGAATGCTTGAATTTTCCGCACCTCAAATCCTGCATTTGCGAAAACAGTAGTTTGTCCGGTACCCATTGTTAATCTAAAATAATATTAATTATAGCTAAAGAACTTATACTTCTGATTGCATTTGCGAATGCTATATTGGGAATGATGATAAGATAATTGACAAGGGTTTTAAAGTAATTATATTCTTATAATTTATTCAAACACATGCCTTCTGTTATTCGAACCTGGCAAGGTTGCCTCGTCTCTTTTGACTTTACCCAATTCAGACATCACCCATTATTTACTGATACTTTCATGATACTTTCAGTTCCTACTTTCACTGATACTTTCAGCCGCTGTGCCAGTGTTTGGTATGTTTGGTAGGGGGTGTTATAATAGATACCTAGGCAATGATATTTCAATTTGGCCGGTACAACAATCAAACAAATTAATTAGGAAAATCCATTGTCAGAATATCTTGATATGTTTGTAAAATTTCATGAAAAATACTATTCCAAAAACACAAATGAGATGTGGTATTTTGAACCCAAATTGAGAGGTGGTATTTTGAATTTTATTGGGGAAAGAAAAAAAAGAAGTTGAAATGAAGACAAAATTGACCCTAGTATGTTTTCTCTATCTCTTTCTTATGTGGAGATTGGTTATTTTTGTAATTTTAACTCATTTTCTCATTAATATTTTACCTTCAACCAAATATAGACTTAGAAAACTTTAATCAATTTTTTCAGTAATATTTTATCTTACCAAATAATTTTTTTTCAATTTTACCATCAAACTTACTTTTTTACGATTTCCCCATTAATTGTATTTACCTAATGAATTTTTTTCTCTTCTACCAAATGCCCTTAAAACTTTTTCACCTCACTTTAGGCGTTAGGGTTAGCACAACAGCACATGCTTGATATAAATAATAACATTTTTTAAAAGAAAAACTTCAAAAACCCCTCTATAAAGTTTTCTTAAAATCACTTAATCTCTTCTGGAAATTTTTAATCATTTACCCCCTACTTAAAATTCCTTTATCATTTACCCCTAATTTGATTTTCATCCAAAATTTGTTAACAGAGTTAATTTTTTAAAAAAAAAATACCAAAATTAACCTTAATAGAAAAAAGAAAAACATAATTTCCTCGCAGACGCAGTTTTAGATGAACTCACATAATGTTTTCTTTAAGATAGCCTTGTTAGAATTAGTAATTATTAAAATTATTTCCTATAAATCTCATTGCCATTAAACACCCACTCACAATTGTTAGTGTCGTTATTCAAATAAAATGATCAAAGAGACATCATCTCAGCAGATTTAGATTATCCCTTTTTCTGTTATAAGTTTTTCTGCTATTATACGACCAACAAATCTGACTTTATAAATTTATTCATAGTCACATTTTATTTTGTTTGCACAACAATTGAAAAGCTTTACTTTCTGTGCTTCATATATGCCTTGTTTTTTCCCTAATCATATGATATTACCAAGCAAACATGCCGAAGGTGCTATTTCGTTGTTTTCTGTGTCATTGAAAGTAGGTGGAGGATTCAATCGTTGATTTACGTTAATATCTTGCTTACATGAGTTTGTCTAAAACTGTATTTATGAGGAAATTATGTTTTTCTTTTTTCTATTAAGAGTAATTTTGATATCTTTTAAAAAAATTAACTCTTGTTAACAAAATTTTGGATGAAAAATCAAATTAGGGGGTAATGATAAAGAAATTTTAAATATGGGATAAATGATTAAAATTTTTGAGAGAAAGTTAAGTGATTTTGAGAAAATTTGTGTGGGGTTTTGAAGTTCTCCTTTTTTTTAAAACTCACGAGATCATATATAGTAATAACTTGTGCTAGTGGGCTAGGTTCATTCCGAGTTCACCAACCAGTTTCTGCAAGTAAAAATCATGTAATTAAAGAATATGTTATCATTACTATTTCCATGCATTCCCCAAGATTATTGGTTAACTTTTATATGCCGTTGTATGCAGGAATGAAATAGCTGTGGCATGAAGATTCAAAGAGAATTGGAGCAATTTAATAATTAGGTGTATGTGACTTAGTTTTAATAAATTATGTGTTGTTTTTTGTGTCGTATCGTTTAATTTCCTTTAGTGTGGGAGATGGAGTTTATTCCAGCACGTAGATGTGAAACCGGTTAAATGAAGGCGAGACTTAATTTATTAATATGTCATTATTAATGCTTTTTTCTAAGAAAAAAATGTTTGGATGTGGTAAAAGTATTACATTGACGTCCCAATTCAATATTAATTGATGAGTATTACCTTAAAATTATAAACTCTAAAAATATTTGGTTAGGTACGGTGAAATTGTTATACATATGGATTAATTGCCATGTTGGATTACGATATGGAATTAAATTTCACATAATATGATAATTGAAAACAGTACTTTTTCCGGTACCCATTGTTAATCTAAAATAATATTAATTATAGCTAAAGAACTTATACTTCTGATTGCATTTGCGAATGCTATATTGGGAATGATGATAAGATAATTGACAAGGGTTTTAAAGTAATTATATTCTTATAATTTATTCAAACACATGCCTTCTGTTATTCGAACCTGGCAAGGTTGCCTCGTCTCTTTTGACAGCCAACACAAGTGTTATTCCTTGGCTGTGGTAGAATAATGCTATAAGCAATTTGCATGAGTTGTGTGTCACCCAATCTATAACCACACATCGTAATGAAATTCTCTCATCTGAAAAGATGAAAAAGATTATATATATATATATATATATATATATATATAGGGATAGGATATTGTGACACCCAAGTTATGTTACACTCATGTGACACCCAGTCAATCTCACCGTTAGATCGCTTATGTTGATCCAACGGTTATATTTATTTCTACCTTTGTATGGTCATGATTTCCCAAATTTAAAGTGAAAACATTAAATATGGGAAATCATAACCATAAATATTAAATTTCGGAAATCATTACCATATAAAAATGAAAATAAATATAATCGTTGGATCAACGTAAGCGATCTAACGATGAGATTGACTGGGTGTCACATGGGTGTAACATGACTTGGGTGTCACAATATCCTATCCCATATATATATATATATATATATATATATATATATATATATATATATATATATATATGGGTTTTATAATTCTCATTCAACATGAGAATTCAAATTTTCCTGCACACCCTTCGATTTCCGTGCTGACATGGATCCTACATATAATTTTTTCTAACATATGGGTCTCACATGCTTATTATCTCTAAAACATAAGATTTCAATTATCCTTCAACATGAGAATTATAAAACCATATATATATATATATATATATATATATATATATATATATATATATATTTATTGATTAATTTTCACAACAATTATATTATGTCTATCAAGAGAGAAATAAATTAGAAATTTTAAAGGGAAAAGTGTTTATATTTTTAAATGACACAACTTATATCCTTTCACTCTCATAAAGAGGTGGGGCCCACACCTTTATTTTATTTTGTCAACTCTCTCTCCTCTTTTATCTATCTTTTTCTCTGTCTTAAATTAATATAACTTTACATCCTTTAAAATGATAGACACTTTACCCAATTTTAAAAGATCCATTCCTAATAAGTAATATCGTATTGCTAGACAAAATATGCATTACTACAAGAACTTTATATTAATGTCACTGTATTATGATAGTGACAGATATTAGGATGAAGTTGAAAATGATTGTAAATTAATAATTAAATTTAAAATAAATAATATAAGAACAAAAAAAAATGTCAAATATAAGATGAGGGATATTCTAACTACCAAAATTTTCCACTACCATCTTACTAATTACCTATCTAATCACCATTAGATTAATATTTTCTCTCTCTTTGATCCAATGGTGATGTGATGGGTACTAAGTTAGTAGTAAGTGTTTTTGGTAGTTAGAATATCCTCACTCCAAATATAGTAATTAAGAATGTTTTTTGACCTCATCAACGAGAGTGCCAGAAGGGTTAGGATTTGTTAATATTGATATATGTGTATATAATTAGGGACCGATTATAGTAGTTATTACTGAGAATTTTTACTTCTAATTTATTCACCATTAATTTTCGTCAATTTGACGGTTATAATTTTTTAGTATTAATAATTTATTAAAAAACATGACATATAAATTATAATCGTCATATTGGCAAAAATCAACGATAATTAAATAATAGTAACAATAATAAAAAATTTCAGTAGTAATTATAATTGCCCTCCTCTCCTATAATTATACTTTAAAATTATTATTTTTGCATAACTTTTTTGATTTTTTTGTATAAAATAAATTTAAACGATTTTAATAATAAAAACTTGAAATTAATTATTACCTAAAATAGATTGATGTTTATTTTAGACAAATTTAATAAAGATAAAGTTAATAATTATAGTAATCGATTATTTGGCCCACTAAATTTAGCCTTGGGCTTGGCGGAATAATATTGGGCAAAGAAAGGTTAAAAAACAAGGAAAATCTTATATTTTCAAACTTTTTATTTACAAATTCTTGTAAATTATATTATATCTGATCGGTAAGACACTCTTGAGTAGAGTATTACTGGTCAAAAATATAGCGTAGTTTGTGAGTTTCTAAAAACAAAATTTTTCAATATAACCCTACTCTGAAAACAAATTCTTTAATATTTTTTTAGTATATAATTTTCTTCAATTTTAGTGTCCATCTCACATATTTATTTGTAAGAATAATTTTGACATGTTAAATTCGGCCCATTTTAACCCTCATGTTGTTATTTCAAATTTCCAACCAAATGCTGCTCATTAGGAGTACTCCAATTTACTATTCACCTGTAAAAACTTTTGGTTAAAATTGATGGCATAGTACATTTTTATAAAATTACATAAATTTTACCAATAGTCATAATAATATCAAAAGTTATAGAAAACTTTTAATATAAGCATATTTATTTCGTAAATTACTTTATTACTATTTACTTTAATATAAATAAGAATTTCTTTCAACAATATCTAAAGTTAGACTTGAAAAACACTTCAGAATTAACAATATACGAAATCGATTTTTGGAGAAAAAATTCATTTTAAGAACCACTCATATTAAAGATGCTTCTCCTCCGCTGAAAAATAAATAAAAAAACTTAAAAAGACTATCCCTTTCAATTGAAGGTGCTTGTGAGTGGATTCAAGTAGTTTGTGAAGCTAACTAATAAATTTGATCACTAACAAAGCATTTTATAATTGTGTTTGTCCCTTTCTTTGTTGACAAATGTGCTTTTAAAAATTTAGATTGATTCTTGCATTGTCCATTGGCTTAAGAATGTATAGAAAACTACCTTACTTGGTTGCATATTTCAAATTTAGAATTAATTAAATGTATAAACTTAGATATAAAATTTCTTAAGAATGTTGATTGCAAATTATAATCTTTCCATAAATATTTAAGTCTTCATTTATTTAGAAAATAAAGTAAAAATAAAAAAGAAATGAAGTTAGTCACGAGCATTACATGTGAATAATCATCATATATAACATCAAATTAGCTATAATTTCAGGCTAATTAACCATAAAAAAAATTCGTGGCTATTCAACAAAATCTTTTTTTAAGACACATACATATCACAAGGCTTAATCCGAACTTCAAAAAGAATTTAGCGGCAAAAAAATAATAAAATAAACCACGTGAAGATGAAGTATAATTTAACCTAAAAATAACTCCTCACAAAATTAACACCTAACTAATAGCCCAATCCAAATGTCTAACTCGTCTAGTTCTAAGCCTAACTAAAGATTTCCAAAAATTCGTCCAAATATCCAAATAAAGACCTCTGGTTACACACAAACAAACCCTTTTTTTATAATTTAAATCATTAAAAAAAGATTAACAGATAAAAAAGTGCATGTCTAATTTCAAAAGAAAACTTTTATTTTTCGAAAAACTCTTCCGGTTAAATTTTGATAATAAACTTTTTTAATACAAAATAAACTCTGAATACAAAAGAACGGATGTGGATCCTAGGTGAAAATTCAAATGATCATATCATGTGGAAAATTATAACCATACAAAGGTGGATCATTGGTAATAAAGAAGGAGAGAGAAAAAATGTTAAAATAGGTAGTTATAAAATCATAGCCGTTGATTTACCTTTGTATGGTTGTGATCTTTTCACATGACCATATCATGTATTTTTTCCACATGAGAGGATCCATTTCCCAAAAGAATAGTACCGAGTCCGGTATTTAACCAACCTTATAGTTAAACGGGCCAATTCAATTTCAAACGTTTAAGAAAATATAACTGAATGTTTAGTCACAAGCACTTTAAGTTTAAGCAATACCATGGTTAGCAAACAAGGGCAATCCTTTATATAAACAATTTCAAAAATCGGAAATCTCTTTAAATAACTTTTGAACACATTTTACAAGTGGAAAGGCAAGTAGCCAGAAACCAGATCATATGTACTCGTTAGCTTTAATTTTTTTTTTTTTTGTTTTTGGTATAATCGTTAGCTTTAATTTTATAAAGGAAAAATTCTACCAATAATCATTTGACTTCAAGGTTCCAACGAAGAGAGTAATTCTTGATTTACCTTCTGCCACCAGAATTTCATTCATGGGTCTTTTTGATCATTTTCTTATCCAATCCTCTCACCCTTTCATTATGTACAATCCTTTGATCATATGTACTCGTTGGGTTTTATCACAGGTCCTGGAGGGTTGTTTCATTAATGGCTCACTCAATGTACATGCAATGATAAATATATGAACAATATAACTACAAAATTACAACAATCACAACACAAACAAACCAAGAACATCCAAACAAGAATATTATATACGACTACCACCCATAACTCCGGAGACATTCTTAGTACTGCTTCCAAAACGAAGACAGCTAGCACTACGGAAAAATCCGACTGCAACTCTCCACGGAGACCAATCCAGTGGAACTACTATAAATCTATCTACCGGCCAAAGATAATAGTATATCAAAACATATATATACCAGATACTAGTATATCAAAACATATACCAGACATCATAGCAAAACGCATGTAAAACAACATGTCAAACATGAGGTAAAAATGCATGATCATACTCTATCACACATTATCAAAGATCACAAATCCAACCATTTTCAAAGGACATGGCGGAGCATATAAAGGGACTAACCCCATGACACACCAAAGTTTACCTGTAAAAAGTTCCACAACCAAGTTCACAAACCAAAAGATAGAAGCTTTCAAAGCTTAATTCTCCAAGATTGGATCAAAAAGAGTCGACCTACAATGATCATACCGCAATATGATCAATCACATGCTTGAGAATACACAAGCAAACATAAACAACAACTTTCAGAAAAAATCTAGCTAACGGTCATTAAACTCAGTATAACCAATTGTGTTTTAACTTCAACAAACCAATATCATCACTTAAACAATCTTAACAATCAAATCACCAACACATTCACACAACTTCCATCAAGCCACAACATAAATTACATCATTTTTCTTAATATTTTCAAATATGGCCGAATTGGTATATAATGTAACCAAGGTAATTTTCAACAATTCATAAGCTTAAAACTCTTATAAAACTCCATAAGTAATAATTCAAACAACCACCAATCAATTAAATCATCCATCAAATACTTCCTTCACAAATCACCATTTTTACATCCTTGAAAATTTGACTAAGTGTTGGAACCAAAATCACTTAAAGTTTTATTGTATTTCCACCGATTATTTATCCATACAAACAATAAATTCCAAAGGAACATAGCCATAAAACCTCTCTAACCATTTTCACCAACATACACATCATATTATGTCCAAAATTTTGATCCACAGGAAACACTTAGTGAAATTGAGAAATCTTACCACCAACAGGTTTTTAGGCTTCCAAAGATCAATATACAAGCTTCCAAACAAAAACAACCAACAGTGGCTACACTAACACCAAGAAACTGCCATCTTCAAGCTCTTAGATCTTCCCACACACTAACTTTTTCAAGAAATACTTTTAGGATTTTTGATCACCAAGAGATTGCGGGTATTTTTCATGTTGTAATTTTCTTGATTCAGTGTAAAAATAAAAAGTTCAAAATCAAGCTTTTCCATCCATGGAGGTTTCGGCAATCACACTAGAATAAAGAAAGAAGACAAGCTTTTAAGGCTAATTTCAAGACCAATTAGAAATAGCCACCTTTTTTTGGCTCTTTACAAAAGTTTCTAAAATATCTATATTCAATTTATTTAATTAATCTTCTTTAAATCTCAATTGATTTCAAGAATTAGATATTTTCATAAATTCAAAATGCACTATAATAGTTTAATAATGTCACAATATAGTGTTAAAAAGATCCAGGAATTTCTTGCATAATTCCATTTTTATCCTATTCACAAACTCATTGTATTTTCCCAAAAACATCACTAAATAATTCAAATAATTATTTTTCTTGGTTCTAAACATTTATTTCAACATATATCTATTACCAGAATATTTATATGATTTTTGAGTCTCTCTGTAAAATTATACTGCGATATTTTATCCGCAAAAAATCACTATTCAACAATTTTTCAGAAAAATGCCTGACCACTTCCAAATTTCATTCTATATCCAATTCTAACATTATTTTCACCAAATATTGTCTAATTATATCATTTCATGATTTTAGGGTTCAAAAATTATCAAATTATTATTTTTGCCCTTCGAGTGCATTTTCATCCGAAACTTAAGATTTTCACCAATTAAGCCCTCTAATCCACAATTCAATCATAATAATGCATTTTCAATTATGTGAGGTGTTATAATGCAAATAAGAAATTTTATGTAATTGCCTTTGTCGTGGTTGACAGTGAGATAAAGGAGAACTGAAAGTGGTTTCTGTCCTTATTGCAAGAAGACTTAGGGGACCATGGAGTTTATGGTTGGAACTTCATATCAAATCAACAAAAGGTACCAGTTCATGGTTTATGAGTTTATATTTTTTAAAATTATTTCTACTGATTCATATATAACAATCAATTTCATTTTCACCTACAGGGTTTACTTCTAGCTTTGAAAGAGATTATGTCTGGTGCACATCATAGATTTTGTGTCCAACATGTGTGGAAGAACTTCACCAAGCAATGGAAGGACAAAGAGACTAGGGGAGTTATGTGGGAATGTGCTAGATGCACAACTGTCCCCCAATTTCAGAAGGTTATGCAAAGGCTGAAATCCTTGAATGAACAAGCTTGGGAGTATCTTGATAATATAGATCCTTGTTGTTAGGTTAAGGTATATTATAGTGACTGGCCAAAGTGTGACAACATCACAAATAACATGGCTGAGTTGTGGAATTCAAAGATTGTGAATTATAGGTCCAAACCTATCATGAGTTTGTGTGAGGGATTGAGATGTTATATAATGAGAAGGATGAAAGCACACAAGAGGATTTTGCAAAGATTTAGGGGCAAGATTGCACCTACACAACAGAAAAGGATGGACCATTTGAAGGTTGCTAGCAATTCTTGGACATTTACATGGACTGGGAACATAGTCCAAGATGTTTATGAAGTCTTTGCAAGGGGTCAAAGGGTTGGGGTGAACTTAACTAATCAGTCTTGTAGTTGTAATGTTTGGCAATTGACTGGATTGCCATGTGAATATGCCATTACTGCCATTGCTCACAAGAATGAACCTGTAGAAAATCATGTTCATCAGCAGCTCATAGTCGATGCTTTGCATGCCATTTATGAACACACACTCAACCTAGTCAACTCTCAACAGTATTACCCCTCATGTGATGTACCTAAACCACTGCCCCCACACCTGAAAAGGCCAACTGGACATCCAAAAACATATCACAAAAAGGATCCTACTGAAGAGCTTATGAAGAGTAACAAGAAATTGAAAAAGACTTAACAGTTAAGTGCTCCAAATGTAGTCAGACTGGTCATTATCCGAAGACATTTAAGGGACCTGCAGCTCCTTCAAAGTCAAAAAAAAAGAGTTAATGTAAATATTCAATCAAGGCCAGAGGAAGAAATATTAATGACTCAAGGATGCCCTGTACCAGAAACAAGTAGCCAGCATGCAACAACACCAGCTCCACCAAGTTCAGGACCATCAATAGGCAGTAGCCCGGCTCTATCAAATCCTACTAAGGTGGTGTCCAATGAGACAATCATTGCAGCAACCAGTGGCACCAGGGCCAGATTCATGAGCTTCATGTCTACACCAGAATTCAAGCCTCCTAGGCCAGCCCCACAAAATGAATGAAATATTGTGTAATCAATGTCATTAGGCCATTTTTCTATACCTTTGATATGTAATTAGGCCTTTTTGTATACCTTTGGTATTGGCCATGATTAGTATTTGTAATTAGGCCATTTTTTTGAACACTTTGGTATTGGCCCTCTGGAAATATGTCATTAGGCTTTTTTTGTAAACCTTTTGTATTGGCCATGGTTAGTACTTGTAAATAGGCCAAGTTTTTGGAACACTTTGGTATTGGCCCCATGGAAATATGTCATTAGGCTTTTTTTGTAAACCTTTGGTATTGGCCATGGTTAGTACTTGTAATTAGGTCAGGTTTTTGGAACACCTTGGTATTGACCATGTGGAAATATGTCATTAGACTTTTTTGTATACCTTTGTTATTGGCCATGGTTAGTACTTGTAAGTTGTAATTAGGCCATGTGGGAATGAATGAAAGATGTCTGCTTATCAGTTGATCATCTTCACTTCTGTCTGTCATGTGCATTTCTTGAATATTGGTCCACACTGTATGTCATGCGCACTTATTCTGATACATGCTTTATATCTATCATCTGTGGTATATATAATGTATGTGCTGTATCATATGTGTGACATCAGGAGCATCATTGCAGCTTCATCTCTCAACAATGTATTTCCCTTATAAATCATCAACAATTTGTGTCGGGACCATTTAAGTCCTTTGTTTTGTACGTATAGATCCAATTTGGTCCTTAATAAATTTATCAGGGCCTTTTTTAGTCCCTAATTAATTTTTGAATACTTCACACCATTAAATTTCCACACAAGAATGGCCATAAGTTAGTTATATACCAACAATTTCAGTACTTAGTTAGATACTTAATTTCTACATACTTCACACTATTAGATTTCCACATATGAGAACTATCCATCACAATACTCAATTAGATACTTAGTTAGATACTTAGTTAGTTCTGCTGAATTGTTATTCTTTCACTTGTCATTCTACTTTTCACCTTCACCCAATTATGTGACCCTCATTGGAATTTATGACTTTTTTTCAATCTCAGATTAATGTTGATACATTTTTCCATTTTTCTTCCTTACTTCGTATTATAGTGAACTTTGTGCCAATAAACATAAGGTCAAGTACATCATTTATAAATATACATTTCATGAATGAAAATTATTTACATTTCAACATTGGTCCTTCCATTACAATTATTTCCATTTCAAAATCAATACAACATGTAATAGTACATACACCAACAATCTCAACAGTACTACACTTTTTTTTTTAATTCTAACCTACTTCTAAGATATATACATACTACGAACACAACAATAATGGATCCAGCAAACACCCTAGCACACCTACCCACATGCTTAATTTCCTTCTCCACCCTATCAAACTCTCTAAGCATCTTCATTGATAGTTCGTTAATCTTTATCTGGTGCTCATTAATCTTCTTTTGCTTGTCATTCACCTTCAGCTGCAATTCATCATTCAGCTTCATGTCCACATAGTTCAACTTGAATTCCATTTCAGCTACATTCAACTCCAGCTTATTAATTCTCCAATCTTCAAGCTCCATCGTATCATTTGTAGGATCATCCACCCATCTAAAAAAATCATAGTGTGGCTTCTTTTCCTAACACCAAATGCAAAAAAACTCATAATAAAATTCAACTTAAACAAAGAACATATGAACCTAACTGGAAAAAAAGCTCACCTTGAAATTGGGATACCAAAAAATGCTCTATTTGAGTTTCTATCAGTTTTGGAGGTGTACACAACAATGTGCCTCCCACATTTATACCTTGGAGCAGCATTCCTTCTTTGGCTTCTAGTCTCAATTGAACTACAAGGGCTTCAGCTCCCCATCCCAGAAGAAACATTCATCTCCTAAACGCACAAAATAATCACGACATTGATAGGGAGATATTGAGGGGGAAAGCATACTTCACATTCAATTGGTTTCTGCAGCAACGTGGAGGTTGTCCTCCATACGATGACATTTCTAGTCCAACGTGGAAGGTGAGTTGCCTTACTAACGTTACACATCAGCTCTGTTAGTGACGCCATCGGATTATAAGTAACGGAAGGACTAACGTGTGACCTCTTTGTCTTTGTTGGTGACTTCCAGGCTATATTTTTGTTAGGGACCAATAAGGGGACCATGTTTTTTGTCAGGGAACCAAATGTGTATTTACTCTTAAATGAACATCATGTTGTATTTATGAAAAAGAAAAAAAAATACAAGGCTACAAGTCACACAAGGTAGGCAATATAATAAAAGAAGAAATTGAACTTTTCATGATATAGACTTTATATATATATATATATATATATATATATATATATATATATATATAATAATAATAATAATAATCAAAGTTCATATTCTCAAGGGTTCTCATATAATAAACCGACACAACATTCCAATCCTATAAGATTACTACTATATATTATCATAAGAACCAATCAATATAATATAGTTTTGAAGTTAGGAGAAATGAATTTTTGTAATCTTAATTTATCTTGAGGTTATATTAATTTTTATCATAAGAATCAACTATACATTCAAGTTGTTTTGGGATAACTAAAAATAACTCTATCTCCAGTTTGATATTCAGTATTGAAAACATCATCTAAGATGAAAACTTAAACATGATTGAATCCTAATATTCTATATTTTCTTTTCTGGTAATAATAATCTAGATTTTTTTCTTACAAAAAAAAAGGTGTTAGCGTTATCATTACATTGTTTTTTATCCTCCATGTAGAGGCATCCCTCATAGTACCCAAGAAAAGAAATCAAAATAGCACATGCTAATCGAAAAGAGAGAGAAAAAGTCTATAAATAAGAGGTGCTTGGCATTTTAAAATTCCCGCAAATATTTGTTGGTTGTAACAGACAAACAGTCCAGTGACAGTGGCGTAGCCATGTTATACTTAGGTAGGGCCTGGGCTCCAACTACATTTCAACAAATTTTATTTATTATATATAATTATTTCTGCTGCAATCTTGGTCAAGGGAATTCCCTCATTGCTGAGTTGAGAGGATTTCTAGAGGGAATAAAGATGGCTTGGAGCACAGGCCACAGGAATATTTGGATTGAAGGGGACTCCTTGCTGGCTTTCAATCTTATCACTAGTGGTTGCCAAGGCCATCATCCCATGCCTTCAATCATAAACAAAACTAGGGAGCTTCTGAATAGGAGTTGGGACATTTCGATTTCCCACACCTTCAGGGAAGGCAACATGCTCGCAGACTGGCTTGCAAACCATGCTCGGAACTTTCACGATTGGGAAACTCACTTCCTGGAAGAACCTCATTCTGATTACAAAATTCTGATTGCAAGAGACTCCATGGGCGTTTGTAGCCCACGACTCTGTAATTTGTAGTTTTATGTTCTATCTTTCCTTTGTATCAAAAAAAAAAAATGTAAGTTGGCCCTAGCTAAAATTGTAACAGTGATAATAGACGAAGATTTGGAGCTGCTTTGCGTGTATGACCAGATAACCAACTGCTTTCTTCTTAATTTCTCATTCTTCTTCTTTCATTTTTTCCACTTAGGGTTTTATTCTAACCTTTTTATTTATTCGCACTCGCCACTCGGAAACCAGCCATTCTGTGACAAGGTACGATGTTTCGTTTCTTTCTCAAGATTTTACGGAATATGCATATTCTTGGAATATGCATTGGTAATAATATTGTCCACTGGGGGGTAAATTGATTTACATTTTTGAACCTTGCAAAAAAAATTCTGTCTTTGCTGACTATAATTGTTTATTGTTTATTTTTGTGTGGTTGTATTTATTGATTTTATTTCTTTTGAAAAAATGGAGTGTTGTTTTACGTTTACCTTTTTAAAAAAATATTTTTTAATGTATAGCTACAGTTGTATTGGTAATGGAATTGAATTGTTTCTTGGTGTTATTTGTATTTGATTTCACAACAGGAATGATTATTTTGGCAATTAATTAGTGGAAACTGTTAAATAAAAAAATCAATGAAGATATATGTATATATATATGGAGTATGAATATTTCTTGCACATATTCATTAACAACTTCTTTGTTTTCTTTTTTGTATTTTCAAATTTCTTATAATATCTAAACACTGATTAAATGATTTATGTGGATCCAATGTCATTTAAATGATTTTAGACACTTGTCGCTGATTGTTTCATGTTTCTTTTTAATTGTGAAGTTTGTTGTTCCTCTATGTTGATGTTCTTCACAAGTCACAAATAGGGGTATAAATGGGCCAAGTTAGGCCAGACTTTGGCTTTGATAGCCTACGCTTATGTAAAATATTTAGAGCCTATACTGGTCTATTAGCATACCAAAGACTTGATTTATAGTTCTGGCTTGACCTATTATACAAAAACTAAAAGAAACCTAATATGATTTGTAAGGTCTATCAAGTTGCAAATTGAAGTTTCTAGGCCCGAACCAAATTAAAATATAAAAAAAAAATTATTCACGAAGATCACATAAAATCAATTTTCATTAACATGACATGAAATCAATTTTCATTAAAATTACATGAAATAATGTTCATAAAGATCACATGAAAATATTCATAAAAATCACATGAAAATTTCATTTAAGTATATATACATATAATTTGCACTTTCTTTACTAATTTAATTTTATATTATATTTTAAATTTTAAATAAATATTTATTACTTGTTAAAATAACATTAATTCTATTACTTTAAAAATTTTAAATAAACTTTTTTTTCTAAAATATTTGTGTAATTATGAAAATATTTTGAAAATTTGATACGTTAAATTTTTATCCTCTTTCCAAATTAAATACTAAAAAAAAAAGTAATTCCACCTGATCCAATGTAAAGTAGGGAGAGAGAAATAATCCATTCAAAGTCTCATGCTCTCTTCTCACATTCCATGTGGATTTGTGGAACCCTCTTCACCCTTATTCGTAAGCATCTTATGTAAGAAACTGAGAAGAAGTTGTAACCCTAGTCACATAAAATCAATTTTCATTAACATCACATGAAATCAATTTTCATTAAAATTACATGAAATAATGTTCATAAAGACCACATATAAATATTCATAAAAATCACATGAAAATTTCATTTAAATATATATACATATAATTTACACTTTCTTTACTAATTTAATTTTATATTATATTTTAAATTTTAAATAAATATTTATTACTTGTTAAAATAACATTAATCCTATTACTTTAAAAGTTTTAAATAAATTTTTTTTTCTAAATATTTGTGTAATTATGAATTTTTTTTGAAAATTTGATACGTTAAATTTTCATCCTCTTTCCAAATTAAATACTAAAAAAAAAAAGTAATTCCACCTGATCCAATGTAAAGTAGGGAGAGAGAAATAATCCATTCAAAATCTCATGCTCTCTTCTCACATTCCATGTGGATTTGTGAACCCTCTTCACCCTTATTCATAAGCATCTTATATAAGAAACTGGGAAGAAGTTATAACCCTAGAGAGGTAGTTTCACGTTTCAGAGTTCAGAACCGTTCAAAATCATAACCAAAAATAAAATAAAATGAAACATATCTTCATCTTGGGGTATGAGTTGAGTGTTGGATCCAAAATCTAGAAAACAACTCAAAGCTAGGAACACAAACCACATTTTAGTTTTTTCTCTCACACCATCTTTCCTTAGTTTTTCAAAATCAACCTTTCCTAATGGAACTTTTACAGTGTACCAGATAAAATGCAGAAAAGGAAGAATTGAGAAATGCAAAAAAAAAAAAAAAAAAAAAAAACAAGGATTGAATATTTCATTTACCGAAGACAGAATAACAAACTCTACGCTGTCCTTCGTGAAGAAGAGTTGTATGATTGTTAATTTACTTGTTGAAAAGAAAATGAAAAACTTTTAAAAGGAATGGTTTTCTAAAAATAAAACAAAAAAATAAAAATAAAGTAGAAACTAAGTGAAAAAAGAGGTCTGTGTTGAATTTAGATTTTAATGTAGTTAGTTACTTTAGTGAATATGAAAATATTTCAAAAATTGTTTTTCCAACCCAAGCGGAAGCACAGCCTTTACATTCCATTTTTGTTGTAGTTGCTCTCTGGTCCATAAAGCTTCTACAGGCCTTGCAGCTATTCAAGAAGCTTAACATTTCTCTTTTTCTTTTTGGGTAAAAGTTTTCATTTTGCACGTTTTCTATTTTGTATTTGGGATAAGTTATACTTATTACCTAATTTTTTTACTACTTTTTATTACCAAATCTTAACCATTGATTCCGTCAATCTAACGATTATAATTTATGGGGTCATATTTATTAATTAATTATTAATTTGTAATAAATTATAATCGTTAGATTGACGGAAATCAACGGTTAAGATTTGGTAGTAAGTATAACCTTTTCCTTTGTATTTTATCATGGGTTCCACTTTAATTTTCCCATGATCTCTTATGATCCAACCTTTCAATATTACTAAGAGTAAGGATATTCTAATTTCTAATTACCAAAATTTTCACTATTAATTTATTACCCATCACATCACCATTGGATCAAAGAGAGAATGTTAAAAGTTTTTGAAGAGAAAGAATGTTAATTTAATGGTGATTAGATAGGTAGTAAGTTGGTAGTGAAAATTTTTGATAGTTAGAATATCATCCTCTATTATTAATTTGATTTTTCTGGGTTTGTTCATTTCTGTGTGTAAAACTCCAATCTTTGTGGGGGAAAAAAAAGAGAGCTCAGAGCAATTTCGTTAACAAACTATGATTGCATTTTCATATCAAATTCACACTAATAAACTATGATGGTGGTGGTGGTGGTTTGGATATTGATGATGCATGGTGGGTGGGTCCCTTAACTCTTGGTGTGCAAGTGCGAGCATGATGCTGATTGCCTTATTTCAAACAGAGCAAGCCAATAATAATCACTCCATTACGCGGACTCATGTTCACTCTTATCGTATTTCACATATGGTTCTAATTCGAAATACTAGTACAACATATTAGTTATTGATAATTTATATTTTGGTAAAGTGAAGTACCGAACATTAATAAACAAGCGACCGACCAATTTCCTTGTATGTGTATATTCAACGTCAACGCTTTGTTGTCCATCATGTGAGTTTATATATATAGGAATATAGGAGGGTAAAAGATAAAACGCACCAGGGAGAAGGAATGCGAGGGAAATGGTCCAAAGGGATGGGCAAGTACATCAAAATAGGGTAAGCAACTATTGAGTGGCTTACAGGCGTAGCCCATATTATTTGCCAAAATAGGTCATGGAAGGATGGAATAAGAGGAGTGACAACTGGTCCATCGCGTGGCCTTTTAATGTGATAGGGCAGCGTGGATTACGACTGCAACCATGTTAGGGTCTCAGAGCTAGGCACATGGTTTTCGTGGTCCTTCTTTCCTCTTGCACATGGTTTATTGAAAAAATATTTTTGTGATTGTGGTATAATTATTATAAATTCAAATTATGTTTGTGGGAAATAAAATATGGCAAATGAGATGTTATTACGTGAATTTCAAAAATTTATGTGAAATAAAAAAAAACATCTGATTTGGATACCCAAGTCACGAGTTATGACCTTCCGAAATTTTACGATAATTGGACTAGAGCTGGTAAAATGGGCCGAGCCCGGCGGGCTGAGTTTTCCAAACCCGCTGCCCACCAAGCTCACCAGCCCGCTTGTGTTAGGGTGTTTGATATAAGGAAAATATTTGTTATGTTCCAGGACCACCCAATGATTTAGTGTTCCCTCTCACAACATTAAATCTTTCTTTCTCTTTTTACCCCTGTTATTTTTCTTCTTTTCCAATTTTACTCTCTCATTTATACTAAGAGATCACTTAAAAAATGATGATCCCAGACTATGATAAATTCTTTCGAATATAAGAAATGCAAGCATATGATAGAGGGTCCGTGACAGATTGACTGATAGTCTAAACAAATTCATTAATTGCTTTATTAAAAAATATCTTAAATATCATCAATAACTGTATAGAGTTTAAAAACTTTACTGTATATTATGTGTTTGGTTAGAATTTATACAGAGAAAAGCATTTCTCCGATTATAGGAGATAAAGTTATATTCAGTGAGTTTAAAATGACATCATTTTGATTTATAAGATTAAAAAATTATAATAATAAAAAATAATATAATCCTACCATATATTATAATTACAAAAATATAATGATTTCCATCTCAAAACGACGTCATTTTAAATTCACTGAAAATAACTTTATCTCCATTGACCGGAGAAATCCTTTACTCATTTATATATTCCAATTATGCCATGGTCTTTTAAGTTTCTTGTTTTTTTTTTCCGCATCTTGTTTGTGTGAGTTTCTGCCTTGTCTATTTCTCCTATTCACTTTAAAAATAATTTTATTTTAAAAAAGTCTTAATCAGAATGCAAAGCTGGCATAATTATTATCTAGATTCCAGAGCAAAGGGTGAACATGAAACCAACAGTTCTGATCCACTGTTTTTTTCTTTTTTTAGAAAAAGCCATTTTCATTTTTAGGGGAATATAGTGGGTCCGTGACTGACGACTAGTCAATATCATCAATAACTGTATAGAGTTTAAAAACTTTACTATATATTATGTGTTTGCGTTAGAGTTTCCTAATTTATATATTGTTGACAAAGGGGATTACTTTTTCATGAGAAAAGTTATCTATGTTAAGAGATAAATAAGCTGAATTCCACTAATTTTTAGGGGAAAAGAAAAGAAAAATATATTTTTCGAAATGAGAGTAATATAAGAGATCAATCTCATGCTACATGAGAGTATAATTTCCCTTTTGGTAATAGAGAGTTTCCTAATTTTGTTCACCTTTCGTATACGAATACAAATATTTAATACTAATTTCAATGCATTAATGATCGTATCAATTTCATTAAAAACCGCAGAATTTTTTACATTAGTAATTAATTTTATTTTACTGGAAAATGTAGTAAAAAAATTTAAAACAAACTCAACCAAAGATTTTAATTAGACGGCTTCTTTAAGGCCCAGATTTGCATGTACTTACTACTCTAAGCCCAAAGAACAAAGGATGAAATTGAATTAAAAAAAGAGAGAGCTCTTTGTGGTCGTGGGCTCGTGGCCAAGTTTTTAAATTTAATTTAACTTAATTTTCATCTATAATGCACTTACACTAATACGGGACACAACATGATACGCCGACACGTCAATTTTAAAAAATGTCATATTTCGACACGTTGTGACACGTTTTGATATTAAATAATATTTTTAATATATATAATATAATCTATATTTAATACATATAAAAGCCCATAATAAGTCACATAAACAATCAAATCTTCAAATTTCATAACATAAATATAAACAAAATATTTTTTTGTAATTTGTTAATTTTCATGTCAAATTTCATAACAGAAAAAAATTGATTTATAATTTTTTTATATTTAGTTAATAAAATAAAATTAAGACCTAAAAAAAAACGTGTCAAAGCGTTGACCGCGTGTTGAAAAAAGTTGACTTAGCTACAAGAAATGTATGTAATTCTCAAACTTTGCTTACATTCAATGAACTTGTTTAGTTTCTTCAATTATATATATATATATATATATATATATATATATATATATATATATATATATATATAGCTTTAAAATTAACTTTCATTTGAATTGTATTTACTTAGCTACAATTAATTTTAAGGTGAACTTGCAGGAGAATTGTGACCTGAAGGGATCTGAATATTCACCTTTTTCACAACTTAATAATATGAGATTGAAATATCTGTGAGTTGAATGGTTTGAATCTTTCAAAAATAGAAAATTAAAAACAAGTAGAGGAGGTACTCATAACCTAGTGCTATCTATGTTATTGTTTCAGTTTGTTCTGAGGAACTGCAAAATTAATGAAAATATCTTGGGTCAATGACAAGCTTAAAAAACTTTTAACTTCACACTTTCCCATTTTATTTGATTGCAACCAATGGTAAATTTTATTGTATTATGTTTAGCTTATTTTCTTACCTTTAGCATTCTTGTTTTTATATTTATTGCTTTGACCAAAATTTGTCCTGCGAAAATTTGGGTAAGTTTCTGAGTTGATGTTTGTTTGACCAAAATTTTCCTCGGAATACTTGGGTAAGTTTTTGAGTTGATGTTTGTTTGATTGTGAACTAGTAGTAAGGAATGTAAAATTAATTTACAAATAGTATACAAAAAAAGTCGGGTTAATTTCGCCCAGATTATTTCACTTCTTTTTTAATTCCCGAGTTCTCCCTTACACGGTGTAGCGACGTGGCATATCAAACTCTCCCTTACACGGTTTGACACGTGTCATTTATGCTGACTGTGCATTCTGACGTGGCATAATTCGCTACACTGTGTAACGAATTATTTGCAAGCATATTTCGCTATACAGTGTAGCGAATTATGCCACGTGGCATTCTGGAAAAATTTACTGTCGGGGTGGCAATCTGGTAATTTTTTGGCCAGGCGTGACAAAATAGTCACTGTTCCAGCATATGATGCATAATACACATCCCTTGCAACCGTAACCTGCTTGACAAGGCCATAATGTAAGTTTCAAACTTTTAAGCATTAAAGATACAACCTTACTTTTCTTCCCTACTAAATATAAAACGTTAGTGTACCAAAAAAAGAAGAAAAAAAAAGCTTCAAAACAGGAAGAGAAAATTTAGAGCTCCAGGCCCTTTGGTCCCGTGTGAGAGAAAAAAGTAGTGAGTGTCTTGAAAAGAGGAGAGAGAAGGAGAAGAAAAAAGAAAAAAGAAAAAAAAGGACTAGAGAATAAATTTTCCAAAAAAAGCCACTGCAAAGATACGTCCATGTTTGGTGCAAAGTGATGTGTATGAATATATTGATAGAAGTATATGATATTTACAAACTCAATATATTGAGACCCTTGAGCGTACTATCATAGCCAGTTTGTTGAATTAGTAATATTGAATTTTTTTTTAATAAATTTGAGTTAATGTAAAGTCACTGACTAAATGTGACATTGTCCACATAGGCATAATTTTGAATGTTGCACATGTATTTTTTTTTTTATAACACATGTATTTTATTTTATGTGAGAGATTTATTAAAATAATAATTTTTTTTTTCAAATTGATCCTATGTATTAAAATAATCAATTTTTTTTGTTACTTTCTCAACTCTAACAACTATTGGTATCAATTACAGTGAATATATTGAGGGGTTGAAAATAGACTTACATGAAAGTCGCATGGCAAATGGTGCTAGAGTTGAAAGAACAATCGCAGGTGACATTTCTATTGATTTGATTATCTAAAATAATCATGTTATCAAATCCTCTATCTCCACCGGATAAACGTCAAGTTACTCTCCAATTCAAGTTCTTTACCTTGTCTGATATTATTTGTAGTACTTTCACTGTAACACAAGACAAATCAAGTGTCTATTAGGTATACGTATTTTTTTTTATAATATCTCCTTGATTTATTAATTTATGACTAATTCAGAAGAGAGGTATTTAAATGGAAGATAATTTTTCCTTTTTTGGAAAAGGAGCACCCAAAAATTTATGCACCGAGAGTATATTAAAAAAATCCCACGTTATATTTAGGTAGGGCCTGGGTCTCTGTTGATGTTTGGTTGACCAAAATTTGTTCTGCGAATATTTGGTAAGTTTATAAGTTGATGTTTGGTTGACCAGAATTTATCTTTCGAATATTTGTGTAAGCTTATGAGTTGATGTTTGGTTGACGAAAATTTATCTTGCGAATATTTGGGAAAGTTTATTAGCTGATATTTGGTGGACCAAAATTTTTCCTGCGAATATTTGGGTAAGTTTCTGAGTTGATGTTTGTTTGACCAAAATTTATCCTGAGAATATTTGGATTAAGTTTTTTAGTTGATGTTTGTTTGATTGTGAAATAGTAGTAACGAATGTAAAATTAATTTACAAATAGTATACAAAAAAAGTCGGGTTAATTTTGCCCAGATTATTTCACTACTTTTTTAATTCCCGAGCAGAAAAATATACCAATTTATCGATCGAGTAATTTACAATGTGTCTGTAACAGAGTTTACACACTAACTACAAAAAAGGCAAAAGTGTTACCGAAAAGTGTAGCTTTTGTTGCTACAAAACATGGATATCAAATTCTCCCTTACACAGTGTAGCGACGTGGCATATAAAATTCTCCCTTACACAGCTTGACACGTGTCATTTTTGCTGACTGTGCATTCTGATGTGGCATAATTCGCTACACTATGTAGCGAATTATTTGCAAGCATATTTAGCTATACACTGTAGCGAATTATGCCACGTGGCATTCTGGAAAAATTTACTGTTGGCGTGGCAGTCTGGTAAATTTTTTGGCCAGGCGTGACAAAATGGTCACTGTTCCGGCATATGATGCATAATACACATCCCTTGCAACGGTAACCTGCTTGACAAGGCCATAATGTAAGTTTCAAACTTTTAATCATTAAAGAACAGCCTTACTTTTCTTCCCTATTAAAGATAAAACCTTAGAGTACCAAAAAAAAAAGAGAAAAAAAAGCTTCAAAAAACGAAGAGAAAATTTAGAGATCCCGGCCCTTTGGACCCGTGAGAAAGAGAAAAGTAGAGAGTTTATTGAAAAGAGGAGAGAGAGAGAGGGAGAAGAAAAAAGAAAAAAGGGACAAGAGAATAAATTTTTCAAAAAAAGCCACCGTAAAGATACGTCCATGTTTGGTGCAAAGTGACGTGTATGAATATATTGATAGATGTATATGATACTTACAAACACAATATATTGAGACCCTTGAGCGTACTATCATAGTGAATTTGTTGAATTAGTAATACTAAAAAAAAATTAATAAATTTGAGTTAATGTAAAGTCACTGACTGAATGTGACATTGTCCACATAGCCATAATTTTGAATGTTGCAAATGTATTTTATTTTATTTGAGAGATTTATTAAAATAAACAAAAATTATTTTTCAAATTGATCTTATGTATTAAAATAATCAATTTTTTTGTTATTTTCTCAACTCTAACAACTATTGGTATCAATTACAGTGAATATATATATGGGATTTGATTTTCTCATATTGCATGAGAATTCAATTATCATGTTGTGACTCAACTAGTGGTGGGCCCCATATTTATTAAAAAAGAAAAGAAAAGAAAAGCTTTGCACGCAAATCGAAGGGTCACTAACATGAGAGTTGAATTATCATGTAACATGAGAAAATGTTTTCCCTATATATATTGAGGGGATGAAAATAGACTTACATGAAAGTCACATGGCAAATGGTGCTAGAGTTGAAAGAACAATCGCAGGTGACATTTCTATTGATTTTATTATCTAAAATAATCATGTTATCAAATCCTCTATCTCCACCGGATGAACGTCCAGTTACTCTCCAATTCAAGTTCTTTACATTGTCTGATATTATTTGTAGTACTTTCACTGTAACACAAGACAAACCAAGTGGCTATTTGGTATATGTATTTTTTTTATAATTTCTCCTTGATTTATTAATTAATGACTAATTCAGAAGAGAGGGATTTAAATGGAAGATAATTTTTCCTTTTTTGGAAAAGGAGCTCCCAAAAAATTATGCACCGGGAGTATATTAAAAAAATCCCACGTTATATTTAGGTAGGGCCTGGGTCTTTGTTGATGTCTGGTTGACCAAAATTTGTCCTGCGAATATTTGGGTAAGTTTATAAGTTGGTGTTTGGTTGACCAGAATTTATCCTTCGAATATTTGTGTAAGTTTCTGAGTTGATGTTTGGTTGACCAAAATTTATCCTGCGAATATTTGGGTAAGTTTTTGAGTTGATATTTGGTGGACCAAAATTTATCCTGCAAATATTTGGGTAAGTTTCTGAGTTGATGTTTGTTTGATTGTGAAATAGTAGTAAGGAATGTAAAATTAATTTGCAAAAAGTATACAAAAAATGTCGGGCTAATTTCTCCCCGATTATTTCACTACTTTTTTAATTCCCGAGCTAAAAAATATAACAACTTATCGATCGTGTAATTTACAAGGTGTCCGTACCAGAGTTTACACACTAACTACAAAAAAAAAAACAAAAGTGTTACCCGAAATAGTGTAGCTTTTGTTGCTACCAAACATGGATATCAAATTCTCCCTTACACAGTGTAGCGACGCCACATATCAAATTCTCCCTTACACAGCTTGACACGTGTCGTTTTTGCTGACTGTGCATTCTGACGTGGCATAATTCGCTACACTGTGTAACGAATTATTTGCAAGCATATTTCGCTATACAGTGTAGCGAATTATGCCACATGGCATTCTGGAAAAATTTACTGTTGGTGTGGCAGTCTGGTAATTTTTTTGGCCAAGCGTGACAAAATGGTCACTGTTCCAGCATATGATGCATAATACACATCCCTTGCAACGGTAACCTGCTTGACAAGGCCATAATGTAAGTTTCAAACTTTTAAGCATTAAAGATACAACCTTACTTTTCTTCCCTACTAAAGATAAAACCTTAGTGTACCAAAAAAAGAAAAAAGAGAGAAAAAAAGCTTCAAAAAAGGAAGAGAAAATTTAGAGCTCCCGGCCCTTTGGTCCAGTAAGAGAGAGAAAAGTAGGGCGTTCATTGAAAAGAGGGGAGGGAGAGAGGGAGAAGAAAAAAGAAAAAAGGGACCAGAGAATAAATTTTTCAAAAAAAGCCACCATAAAGATACGTCCATGTTTGGTGCAAAGTGACATGTATGAATATCTTGATAGATGTATATGATACTTAAAATAGATGTATATGATACTTACAAACTGAATATATTGAGACCCTTGAGCGTATTATCATAGCCAATTTATTGAATTAGTAATACTAAATTTTTTTTAATAAATTTGAGTTAATGTAAAGTCACCGACTGAATGTGACATTGTCCACATAGGCATAATTTTGAATGTTGCACATGTATTTTATTTTATTTGAGAGATTTATTAAAATAATCAAAACTAATCTTCAAATTGATCCTATGTATTAAAATAATCATTTTTTTGTTATTTTCTCCACTCTAACAACTATTGGTATCAATTACAGTGAATATATATATATATATATATATATATATATATATATATATATATATATATATTGAGGGGTTGAAAATAGACTTACATGAAAGTCACATGGCAAATGGTGTTAGAGTTGAAAGAACAATCACACATGACATTTATATTGATTTGATAATCTTAAGTAATCCTGTTACCAAATTCTCTATCTCCTCTGCATGAACATTCAGTAACTCTCAACTCATGTTTGTAGTACTTTCACTGCAATAAAGTAATACTGTTACCAAATTCTCTATCTCCTCTGCATGAACATTCAGTAACTCTCAACTCACGTTTGTAGTACTTTCACTGCAATACAGGACAAATCAAGTAGCTATTAGGTATATGTAATTTTTTTTTTCAATTTCTCCTCTCCGTATCAAGATTTAATCAAACATTAAGAAAGAAAGAAAAATAAACCATAAAGTAAATTCTGGATGTGAAAACAAAGAACATTCAACAATCAACACACCCTTAGTTAACACAAACAGAACAAAGTATAAACTAAAAAGCTTTCCATGCTTAATGTGACTAACTACACATTGTCATTTTTTATGGCTCAGCAATTAAAAGAAGTGGACCGAGTGAAGTCAAAATAATAATAATAATAATAATAATAATAATTCCGCCTGATCCAATGTAAAATGGGGCTATTATAGAAGAGAGAGAAAGAATCCGTTCAAAGTGTCACGGTCTCTTGCAGCAGAATTAAATGTTCATAATAATAATAATAAAAACAAGAAAACAAGTTGTTCTATTCTCACATTCCATGTGGATTTGTGGAACCCTTCTTCACACACGTTATATAAGAACCGTTGAATAAGCTGAAACCCTAAAGGGGTAGTTTCACCTTTCAGAGTTCATAACCGAAAAAATTCATCAACATCAAAATCAATAGCAAAAATTAAATAACAGAGAAAAAGTCCAATCTTAAGAATTAATAGCTACTATTAATGTGGAAGTAAAAATTCCCGGCAACGGCGCTAAAAACTTGTTGGGACTCACGGCAAGTGCACCAATCGTACAAGTAATATAATGATTAAATAAGAGATCGTTCCACCAAACTCCATAGATGATTGGTGAATCTTTAATACTTCCAGTGCAGACTTGATTTTGATCCGTCACCGCCGCTCACGAATATGAACCGATGAGTACCAAAGAACTCTTCTTGAATGTCTAAAAAGTAATTGATTTTGACCCAAAATGTGTTTTTAAGGGTAAAGAATTCGTGCCCTAACTGGATACTTCAAGTGGGCTTAAGTCGGGTCTTTCGAGGTGCTTAAGCCTGCTCATTCGCGCTTAAGCTTCCTAATTTACGAATGCGGAATTTGTTAGCATATGGGTGTCCTAGAGACAATCTTTTGATTAAATAAAGGACACTAGATGTAGAACTTTGTTTGTAGCAAATAAATGAAAGCACTATTTATTCAGTTTCATATTGTGTCTCGATATTACTGTTAATATTATATGAACGATCTGGATAAACCCCTTGGAATAGAACAGGTATCCCTTGAGTATCTGTGATGAGATCACGATCATGAGGATTCAAGGATATTGCATGTCTATTCCTAATTATATGTTCCTAGTCTAGAGACACTGAGTTTGGGGATCAGTGATCTCGAGTAAGACTAGTACGACTTATCTACTTGTATATGGATACAAGTTAAAGACCTCATGAGCTGCAGATATGGAGATATCTTAGCTAAAGTCGTGGGTGGACCTATAAGAGTATAGCTCGCATTGAACAGACCCAAAAAGAGACTCTATGAGGAAATCTCACAGATAGTGTCATTAGAGTAATCTTTTTATGTTTGTGTATGTCTTTCCTTAGAGCAGAAGTTATTGCCTAGACTATTTTCTTGAAGGCATGTCTTGATTGTATGCCTCGTCTGCCTGAAACATGGAGACTCATAGGTATACTCTTGGGCGTGTCCTTAAAGGGCACAGGGCTAGGGTAATAAGCTGAAGGAATTCGTCAAATCTCTGTGAGAGATTAGGTTATCTGTAAACCGGAGAAATCAGGATGACATTTACAGGGACTCGGGAATCTATGCATAGTAAAAGAGACCATGAGATGATCTGCCTTTAGATTCAGTAAATTGAAGATTCCCTATTTCGAATAAAGCTTACCCTAAACCGCAGTGGTTGATACATTTCCTTACCCTAAGTTAATGGGAAGATAACCGAGACGAAGGGAAATACATACGGTAACCAAATATGTGCAATAGGATGATCAAGCCGTTAATCTGACTAGTTCTGGGGCAACAAAGCATTGCTAGTGCTATGTGTTGTCATTAATTGGGTTATGGGCTTGTTGGGCCCAAGCCCAGTTATGTCAGAAGCTAAGTTGGACCTAATGGGTCACACACTAACACCTTGTAGTCATGATGGACTAGCTTTAAAGGTATTGGCCTAATAATGGTTGTTAGCCCAAGAAGCTGTTTGGAAGTCCACCTAAATAGGTGGGTGGTGCATGGAGCTTAGTAATGGGCTTGGATAGTCCAAGTCATTACTAATTAATTTAATTAGTTCAATTAATAATCAAATATTTGAATTTCGAATTTTGAATTTGAAATTTGAATTTTGAAATTGAAATTTGAATTTTGATATTTGAATTTGGAATTGGAATTTTGAAATTCGAACTTTGAATTTGAAATTTGAAATTTGAATTTTGAAATTTGAAATTTTGAATTTTGAATTTTGAATTTTGAATCTGAATGTTTGAACATTTGAATTCAAGTGTTTGAATTCGAATTTGAATTGGCTTTGAAAAGTTGTTTCATAACAAAAGGATAAGACATGATCTTATTGGAACATATTCCTTGGATCAAGAAGCATCTTTGGAGCACATCCTTGGGCTGTTTGGGGCGCAAATTTGAGTGATAAGAATGTCATGTTATCACTTAAAACAAAGCTCCATTCAGATTTGGTGGTTGAGGGAATCAGTGGGTGAGTTGATTCAAATTTTGAATGCAACTACTCAGTATATTTGGACCCCTTTTAGGGCTGAATTATGCGCATGAAAAGTATACTATATAATAGTTTATGAATTTAAGTTTAAATTATTTTGAACTTAATTTCATGAGGATAAGATTGGAGGTTGTTGGCAAAATTGGTTTTGCAACAGCTCCACCTTATCCTCCCCTGTTCCATGCGCAAATTTCAAATAAGTTTGAAAGTTGGTTTTCATTTTGAATGAATTAATTCTCTCCTCCTCTCATCAAGGTGTGCGCATATAACAGTGGTTCCTCACCTTAGGGTTTTGTCAGAAAACCTAGCCTACTCTCCTTCATCTTATGCACCTTTCTGTACGGTAGTTCACTACACCTCTCCAAACAGAATACCTAGCCTCCACCTTCACCACTTGTGCACATAGCAAGCCTCACTGTGGTGTTCATCTAGTGGCTTTCAAGAAGGAGTTCTTGTATCATTGACGAACGGTGGTGTGGATCACCATTAGAGGGTTTGAACCCTTCAAGCCTGACATCTGATCTCCCTGACTGATTAGGCCAAAAACAAGGTAACATCATGTTGTCTTAAAGCATGAACCTATGTGTGCATGCATGTTTCCGCAGTAAAAATTTTGTTTTTACACCTTACACGCATCGGCCTTCAAAGGCCAGTTTACTTTCAAGTGGTATCAGAGCCGGTTGCTTTACCATCGGCGGGTGATGGTACCTTGTTTGTGAAAGGAGTTTTTCACGGTCAAAAATCTTTAAAGGGTTAAAGTTTAAATTCTGCATATGGATTTTGAATCACAAATCCTTTAAAGTGTTAAAGTTTTTATTTTTATGAACATGTAAATCTGATTATGTGTTCATAAAACATTATGCATCATGGTTTAGTTTCTTTTTCTTTATGAAAGTTTTAAAAGGAACACCCTTTTTGAAAGGGTAGATTCGACCATGGAGGGTACTAAGAGTACCTTGAATGATTTCTTATTTTTCTCCATGAATTGTGTCATGTTTATATGCATGAAATTTTGTGACAAAATTTATCATATAGTCACCTATATGATTCGGCCATGAAGGAGTTTGTGGCTACATGCATGGTTTAATTTTGTTTTCTTTAAGAAAGAATTAACAAAATTTGAATTAAAATTGTTTTTAAATTCGGCCAATGAGAAATTTAAGATTATGAATCTTGATGTTATTTTGATGTTTAAATGTTAAATGTCAAAATACATGTGAAAATATTATGTGATAATATAATGTTTGTGTTTGCAAGTTTTGAACTTTTCAGGTACAAACAGGAAGGGGATGGTCATGGTGCCCGGATTTGAATTTTTTTTTTTGAATTTTAAATTAATGTGTAATCGCGCCCTTTAATTTAAAAGTGTATTTGTAATTTAAATTTTGTAATTTTGTCCCTCCAAAGATGTTTTGGAGTTTCTTTAATTATGTGTAATTAGAGAAATAGGCTAGTGGCGTATAGACGACAAGCGGCCGTTGCTTAAAGAAGCAAAAAGGACAAAAGCGCAAGCACCATGGCTATCTCAATATAAACTGTTTATATGCATGTATGATAGAACGTCTAGTATGCATGAATTGGGCAAACCGCGTTTTGTATGGTTATTATGTTTGTCCAATAGCGACTAGTGTATACCGTTAGATGTTTGACATAGGTAACGACTAGCATGATAAATTACAATATGCGTTTGATGGGACCTAATTAACCCTAAAATAAAAGGAACCCTTAAAAGAAATTAATAATTAAGCATATGATTACCTCCCACCACCAATGCTACTCAAAACTCTTCTACATAGTGGTGCTCCACAACTCAGTTGGGACCCACTGTTTCGTTGAGCTAGAGTAGTGTTTGAAGTGTAAGACACTTAGGGTGCTGGTTTAATGCTTAACTAAGACATAAGTTGCAGGCACAACCAGGCTTATGTGCTTAGGGTAATGGTGTTAGGTTGGTTGCATGAGATACACCACTAAGTGACAAAGAGTTGTCAACCTAATGTTAAGAGAGGGTATGAGATACTGTTGATAAAGATCAACCCATTATTTAAATTAATCTTGCGGTCTCAGACAGAGATTAAAATAAATAATCGCACTCTTAATCCCACTAAGGTAAAATCTAAAGTAGATTAACCCTAAGTCAAAAGGAAGGGTCATTGACTTAGATAAAATAGTGGGAGGGGCAAATTATTTCAAGTCTTTAATAATTTTCTTTTAACTACATAACCGTATATTAACTAAAACTATCTTTACATCCTTTTCAGCTTATAGTATGACTAATCCACTGTCACTGCGTTCAATACTCGATACGAATAAACTGACCGGTTCAAATTTTATGGACTGGTATCGGAACCTAAGAATTGTTCTAAGGGCCAAAAAGATTGCCTACGTTTTAGATGCTGTAATACCCGTAGCTCCACGGGAAGGGGAAGAAGGGTTTGCGGAATTTGATTTCGTAACCCATAAACAGCACTTGGATGACAATGTGATGGCAGTATGCATCATGTTGGCATCCATGTCGCCTGAACTGCAAAAGCAGCATGAGCATATGGATGCTCCCTCTATTATCGTACATCTCAAGGAGTTGTATGATATTAAAGGCAGGCATGAGAGGTATGAGGCCTCAAGAGAACTGTTCTCTTGTAGGATGACTGAGAGCATGTCTGTTGGCAGCCATGTTCTCAAGATGATCGGGCTGATTGAGAAGCTAGGAAACCTAGGCTTCATCATAGATGCCGAGCTAAGTAATGACTTAGTCCTCACCTCACTTCCACCTTCCTTCAGTCAATTCATCATGAATTACAATATGCATGGGATGCAAGTGAGCTTGCCTGAGTTGTTAAGCATGTTAACAACAGCTGAAGTGTCTATCAAGAAGGATAAGACACGGGCTCTTTTGATTGGTGGGCCTAGCAAGGCCAAGGGAAAAGGTAAGGAGCCTGCAAAAGGTGACCCCCTTAAGCCCAAAGGGAAATCCAAGAAGAAGAAGGGCAAGAAGAAGGGTAAGAAGGCACCTAAGGACAAGGGTGATGCTGAGTGCTTCCATTGTGGCAAGAAAGGCCACTGGAAGAGGAATTGTCCAGACTACCTGAACAATGTGAAGGACAAGAAGCATGGTGATGCTTCTGCCTCAGGTATTTTCATGATTGAGATAAATTATTCTTATGCTAATCCAACCTCTTGGGTATTGGATACCGGATGTGGTTCTCATATCTGCAATATGTTGCAGTTACTTAGGAGCCCAAGGAGATTGGATAGAAACGAGGTGGATCTCCGCGTTGGTAATGGAGCAAGGGTTGCTACTCATTCAGTTGGAGATGCTGACCTTATTTTGCCTACGGGCCTTTTATTGCATTTGAATAATTGTCTTTATGTTCCGCATATTTCTAGAAACATTATTTCAATTTCTTGTTTAGAACAAGATGGTTATACTTTCGGTATTAGGGATGGTACTTTTTCTATCATTTTGAATGATATGGTTTATGGTACTGCTTCTTTAATAAATGGATTGTATGTGTTGGAAATGGGAAATGAAGTGCTCAATATAGATGTGAAACGACCTAGGACGGATAATCAATCTTATCTTTGGCACTGTAGACTAGGGCACATAAATGAAACAAGATTGTCTAGGATGCATAGAGATGGATACCTGGACTCCATAGATTTGGAATCCTATGGACAATGTGAATCTTGTCTAGCTGGGAAAATGATTCAACAAAAGCCCAAAGGGCTTGAGAGTCATAGGGCTAGTGAGTTATTAGAACTCATTCATACTGATGTATGTGGCCCAATGTCTATTGAGGCTAGAGGTGGATATTCTTATTTCCTTACCTTTACAGATGACAAATCAAGATTTGGGTATATATACCTAATGAGATATAAATCTGAAACTTTTGAAAAGTTCAAAGAGTTTAGAATGAAGTGGAGAAACAGCGTGGCAAGATGATTAAGACATTACGATCAGATCGTGGTGGTGAATATTTGAGCCACGAGTTTCAGGATTATCTGAGAGAAAATGGAATTCTCTCACAACTTACCGCTCCTTACACACCACACCAAAACGGTGTCTCCGAAAGGAGAAACAGGACCTTGTTAGACATGGTTAGGTCTATGATGAGTGAGACTCAACTTCCAAAATCGTTTTGGGGATATGCCTTAGACACAACGGCATACCTTCTAAATAGGGTACCGTCTAAATCTGTTCAGACCACACCATATGAGATATGGAGTGGTAAGAGACCCAACCTGAGTTACCTCAGGGTATGTGGATCGCCAGCTTATGTCAAAGCGTTGACATCAGACAAGCTTAGTGCTAAGAATACTAAATGTCTATTTGTGGGGTATCCTAAAGGTACTAAGGGATATTACTTCTACTCCACGAAAGAACACAAAGTGTTTGTGTCAAAGAATGCTGAGTTCCTTGAGAAGGATTTGATCTCTCAAGGAGGCAGTGGGAGTAAGATTGATCTTGAAGAAGTGCAAGATCCACAAGAACAGATTGAGGAACCCGAGTCTGCTCCGCAGGCGACGTTCTCCAATGGAGAAGTAAACACACAGCTCCGTAGATCTACGAAGGTCATCCATCCACCTGAGAGGTGCGGGTTTGTGATTGAAAATCAGCAAACTGTTGATGATGATGAACCAAGTAGCTATGAGGAGGCGGTCAAAGATGTTGACTCCTCAAGATGGCTTGAAGCCATGGAATCTGAAATGGATTCGATGTATCAGAACAAGGTATGGACCTTGGTTCCTAAACCGCAAGGAATAATTCCTATCGGTAATAAATGGGTCTTTAAAAGAAAGACTGATGCAGATGGCAACGTTCAAACCTACAAAGCTAGGTTGGTGGCGAAAGGGTATCGTCAAAGACAAGGAGTTGACTATGATGAAACTTTCTCACCAGTTGCCATGATCAAATCTATTAGGATCATGCTTGCAATAGCAGCATACCACGACTATGAAATTTGGCAAATGGATGTCAAGACCGCCTTCTTGAATGGGTTCTTGAAGGAGGAAGTGTACATGACACAACCTGAAGGCTTTGAAATCAAAGATCAGGAGCATATGGTATGCAAACTACAAAGGTCAATATATGGGCTAAAGCAAGCATCAAGGAGTTGGAATATACGTTTTGATGAAGTCGTTAAGAGTAACGATTTTATCAAGAACGAGGATGAAACTTGTGTTTACAGAAAGGTAAGTGGGAGTAATGTCGTCTTCCTAGTGCTCTATGTAGATGACATATTGCTAATAGGAAATGACATCCCCACATTAAAAATAACGAAAGAGTGGCTTTCAGAAAACTTTACCATGAAGGATTTGGGAGAGGCAGCCTTTATACTTGGTATAAAGATCTATAGAGATAGATCCAAGAGGCTGCTGGGTTTATCTCAATCCACGTACGTTGACAAGATGCTAAAGAGGTTTAGCATGGAAGGGTCGAAAAAGGGTTTTCTTCCTGTCAGTCATGGGGTACACCTATCAAGGGCTATGTGTCCTAGGTCACAGCCTGAGAAGGATCGCATGAGTGGAATTCCATACGCTTCGGCTATTGGATCCATCATGTATGCCATGATATGTACGAGACCAAATGTCTCATATGCTTTAAGCATTACGAGCAGATACCAGTCAGACCCTGGAGAGGGTCACTGGACGGCAGTCAAACCCATCCTTAAATACTTAAGAAGAACTAAGGATGCGTTTCTGGTCTATGGTGGGGTTAATGAGTTAAGAGTGAAAGGGTTCACTGATGCCAGCTTTCAGAGTGACAAAGATGACTGCAAGTTACAGTCAGGATTCGTATTCACCTTAAATGGTGGGGCAGTGTCTTGGAAAAGTTCCAAGCAGGAGACAACAGCAGATTCAACGACAGAGGCTGAATACATAGCTATTTCAGAAGCAGCTACGGAGGCAGTGTGGATCAAGAAGTTCATAAATGAACTAAGGGTGGTTCCAAGCGTGGATGAGCCCATACAGTTGCTTTGCGACAACACAGGAGCCATTGCGCAGTCAAAGGAACCTAGGTCTCATCAAAGATCTAAACACGAGCTCCGCAGATATCATTTGATTAGAGAAATCATTGATAGGAATGATGTAAAAATGGATTATGTTCCCACAGACGATAACCTGGCCGATTCTCTGACAAAGGCTGTTTCTCAGAGAAAACATGATAGTCATTATGAGGCTTTAGGCATACGACTTAGGTCTGATTGGCTCTAGGCCAAGTGGGAGCTTGTTAGCATATGGGTTTCTTAGAGACAATCTTTTGATTAAATAAAGGACACTAGATGTAGAACTTTGTTTGTCGCAAATAAATGAAAGCACTATTTATTCAGTTTCATATAGTGTCTCGATATTACTGTTAATATTATATGAACGATCTGGATAAACCCCTTGGAATAGAACAGGTATCCCTTGAGTATCTGTGATGAGATCACGATCATTAGGATTCAAGGATATTGCATGTCTATTCCTAATTATATGTTCTTAGTCTAGAGACACTGAGTTTGGGGATCAGTGATCTCGAGTAAGACTAGTACGACTTATCTACTTGTATATGGATACAAGGTAAAGACCTCATGAGCTGCAGATATGGAGATATCTTAGCTAAAGTCGTGGGTGGACCTATAAGAGTATAGCTCGCACTGAACAGACCCAAAAAGTGACTCTATGAGGAAATCTCACAGATAGTGTCATTAGAGTAATCTTTTTATGTTTGTGTATGTCTTTCCTTAGACCAGAAGTTATTGCCTAGACTGTGTTCTTGAAGGCATGTCTTGATTGTATGCCTCGTCTGCCTGAAACTTGGTGACTCATAGGTATACTCTTGGGCGTGTCCTTAAAGGGCACAGGGCTAGGGTAATAAGCTGAAGGAATTCGTCAAATCTCTGTGAGAGATTAGGTTATCTGTAAGCCGGAGAAATCGGGATGACATTTACAGGGACTCGAGAATCTATGCATAGTAAAAGAGACCATGAGATGATCTGCCTTTAGAGTCAGTAAATTGAAGATTCCCTATTTCGAATAAAGCTTACCCTAAACCGCAGGGGTTGATACATTTCCTTACCCTAGGTTAATGGGAAGATAACCGAGACGAAGGGAAATACATACGGTAACCAAATATGTGCAATAGGATGATCAAGTCGTTAATCTGACTAGTTCTGGGGCAACAAAGCATTGCTAGTGCTCTGTGTTGTCATTAATTGGGTTATGGGCTTGTTGGGCCCAAGCCCAATTATATCAGAAGCTATGTTGGACCTAATGGGTCACACACTAACACCTTGTAGTCATGATGGACTAGCTTTAAAGGTATTGGGCATAATAATGGTTGTTAGCCCAAGAAGCTGTTTGGAAGCCCACCTAAATAGGTGGGTGGTGCATGGAGCTTAGTAATGGGCTTGGATAGTCCAAGTCATGACTAATTAATTTAATTAGTTAAATTAATAATCAAATATTTGAATTTCGAATTTTGAATTTGAAATTTGAATTTTGAAATTTGAATTTTGAATTTGAATTTTGAATTTTGAATTTGAATTTTGAATTTTGAATTTGGAATTTGAATTTTGAAATTCGAATTTTGAATTTGAAATTTGAAATTTTGAATTTTGAATTTGAATGTTTGAACATTTGAATTCAAGTGTTTGAATTCGAATTTGAATTGGCTTTGAAAAGTTGTTTCATAACAAAAGGATAAGACAGGATCTTATTGGAACATATTCCTTGGATCAAGAAGCATCTTTGGAGCACATCCTTGGGTTGTTTGGGGCGCAAATTTGAGTGATAAGAATGTCATCTTATCACTTAAAACAAAGCTCCATTCAGATTTGGTGGTTGAGGGAATCAGTGGGTGAGTTGATTCAAATTTTGAATGCAACTACTCAGTATATTTGGACCCCTTTTAGTGCTGAATTATGTGCATGAAAAGTATACTATATGATCGTTTATGAATTTAAGTTTAAATTATCTTGAACTTAATTTCATGAGGATAAGATTGGAGGTTGTTGGCAAAATTGGTTTTGCAACAGCTCCACCTTATCCTCCCCTGTTCCATGCGCGAATTTCAAATAAGTTTGAAAGTTGCTTTTTCATTTTGAATGAATTAATTCTCTCCTCCTCTCATCAAGGTGTGCGCATATAACAGTGGTTCCTCACCTTAGGGTTTTGTCAGAAAACCTAGCCTACTCTCCTTCATCTTATGCACCATTCTGTAGGGTAGTTCACTACACCTCTCAAACAGAATACCCGGGTGTAGCGAAAAATGGGCTAGGGTTCTTGCCACAAGGCAAGGCGCTGCATCGGGCCCGGGGTGTAGTGAAAAGTGGGCTAGGGTTCTTGCCCCAAGGCAAGGCGCCAGGTCTTCACCCGGATTTGGTGAGAAGTATGCCAGGGTCCTGATATGCTCCCAGCATATATACTTTTATAGATCAAAAACAGCAGGAAATCAGATCTAAAACTGTGTATAAAAGTGTATATGTGGTGAAAGTATTGAATAAAAATTGTCAGACACTCTTTCACTCAGATTCTTCATGTTTACAGGAGGAAAATGACAGATAAAGGAGCTAGAAGGAAAATCAGACAGAAGCCCCACGCTCCAAGCGTAGGAACCCACGCTTGAAGCGTGGGAAAAGACTTCAAGACAATGAGTCCACGCTTCAAGCGTGGAACTCCACGCTTGAAGCGTGGAGAAGACAAAAAGAGGTAGAAGCCCCACGCTTGGAGCGTGGATCCTGCGCTCCAAGCGTAGGATTGAGATGGACAGCTGTCAGTTGCGAGAAAAGGAGGATTCTCAGGTTATAAAAGGGCATGAGACAACCCTAGAAAGCACTTCTGATATTCTGAACAATAGAGGTCATTCGGAGGCGGAAGCTCTGGAGAGAGATCTCTTCTTCTACCTTTCTGTAGTTCTTTTAGTTTATGTTTTCATTTGAATATTGGATTCTAGCCATGATAATGGTTGGCTAGAACCTCTTTGCTGTAGTTAGGGTCACGAACCCTTGTGAACCCCTGATACAATGGATTGAGTTTTATTGATATATTTATCTTTTGAATTTCGTTCTATTCTGATCGTATTGTTATTGTTATTATTAGATCCGATCAATCTAGTAAGTAATAATAAATCTGAGGATTAGGGCCAACAAGAGGGATCTGAGGTCTTTAATCCAGAAAGGGGATAGAACGACGGTATGAACATGATCTAGACATAGACATGATTCATATTGTAGATGTTTTAATTATCGATCTTTATGCTTGATCTCATATAGGGCACCTCAAGGAATTAGGGTTCTATATGAGATCAAAGGGTTAATTCCTCAAGGGATTGAGAATTAACTATTGATACCTTTATCTGATAATTATCTAATTTCACGATTTATATATTAATAATTAACTTAATCCAGAGTAAAAGGTGGGGATCATTGGTGAATGTTCTCTAACTGCAGCGTTTTTCTCACATATTCAAACCCTTATATTATTTCTTTATTTTTCAAAAAGAACAAAACAAGTCTTTTTATTTTACAAATCAAATTCCCACACAATCCTGACATTCGTGTCAAAAACTTCTTGGAAGATTTAATCTTAAAAAGAAGATTTTAATTGATTTAGACACACTCTCTGTGGATACGAACTTTGACTTATCATTGTATTACTTGCGCGATTCGGTACACTTGCCGATTCACGTCAAGTTTTTGGCGCCGTTGCCGGGGAGTGTTTTTCTTAAATCAATTAATCTTGATTTTAAAGATTAAATTGTTTTTATTTTATTTTATTTTATTTTTGTTTTGAATCTGTGCTACTAATCTTTTCTCTGAAGTTGTATGCAAAGCAGTTCTTTTCTAAGGAGAAGCGAACGAATTGCTCAAAAAGAGAAGGAAAGAAAAAGGGCACAGACAATTCCCATTCCAGTAGCCGAAACCCTAGAGATGGCTGCCTTTAATCAAAATGCTGATCCTAGGATGAACACCATCCTCACGCCTATCTTCAACAGGCCCAATGCTGGAATTGTTCCACCAGAACTTGGGAACAATCAATGGGAGCTCAAGTCCAACATCATTCAGTTGGCCGAGAGAGAAAAGTATGGAGGAGAGGACAATGAAGATCCTCACAGATTCATTGACAGATTTTTACGAATCTGTGACTCTACAAAGCCTCCACATGTTTCTGATGATGCAATACGATTAAGACTTTTCCCTTTTTCTGTTAAGGGAAAAGCTCTTGATTGGGTGGAAAGACAACCTGCGGATAGCATCATCTCTTGGGAAAATTTATCTGAAAAATTCTTTGCAGAGTTCTTTCCCATGGAGAAATACAACAACATGGTAAATGATATCACCTCCTTCAAACAACAATTTGGAGAGACCATCTGCGCTTCTTGGAATAGATTCAAGGCCCTCATGAGAAAGGTTCCTCATTATAACCTATCTCAAGGGGACCAAGTGAGAATCTTCTTCAATGGTTGTTTACCAGAAACGAAATTGGTCATTAATACTGCAGCAGGCGGTTCTTTGGGTGATAAACTAGCTTCTGAGTCATATCATCTTATTGACAAGTTAGCTAAGAACGAGAATGAAACATCTATAAGGACAGGAAAAAGGGAAGCAGTGCCAATCAATGATAATAGTGCAATGCTGGCAGAACAAAAGTTGTTATCACAACAAATGTCCAATCTGCATGCGAAGTTTGAAAGGATGCAACTTTCCAAAGTTCAAGCAAGTGCAGTTGTCCTTGATTGTGAGTATTGTCATGAAGATCATGACACCAATACTTGTCCTACACTGATGTCCTCAGATTCTACTCAACAATTTCAGGTAAATGGTATTTGGTATGATCAGCGCCCCAATCAGCAAAATTTCTCAAGAAATCAAAATAATGCTGCTGGTGGTAATAATTACCAAAGGAAAAGTTATCAAGGTACTGGTTTAGATATGACATCAGACAACTATCTAAAACCACCACCTATTCCAAAAAAAGAGCCTTCTGACCTGGAGCGTTTAGTCGGAACATTAGCACAAAGTACTAACGCTTTCATGGAGGAAAGTAAGGCAAATCAAAGAAGTACCAATGCTTTCATTGAGGAAAGCAGAGCTGATTCCAGAAATACAAAAGCTTCAATCAAGAACCTGGAATATCAGATTGGTCAACTAGCCCAACAATTATCTGATAGAGCTCCAGGTACCTTTCCTGGTAACACTACTAATAACCCCAAGGAAGATTGTCTGGCAGTTACAACTAGAAGTGGGAAAGTGGTATCATCACCACCAAAACCTATTGAGAAGGAAAAGAAGATCGAACAAGAGGAGAAACCTGAAAAAGAAAAGGAAAAATCTCCTGAAATATTGAAACCAACTGATGATGAGAAGGAGAGAGATACTCTTCCAAAAGAAAAATTTGAACTTAGTGAAGAGTATCTAATGAAAATGGCACCTTATCCTGGAAGGTTGAAGCCAGAATTAAAAGCCAAGAGTTATGACAGATTTCTTGATCTTTTCAAGAAATTGCATGTGAACATTCCGTTCGCTGAAGCATTGGCTAATATGCCAAACTATGCCAAATTCATGAAAGATCTCCTTTCCAGGAAGCAAAAGCTACAGGAATGCCAAACAGTTGCACTTAATGAGAAGTGCAGTGCTATTATCACTAGGAAGTTTCCTCCCAAACTTCGTGATCCTGGAAGCTTTAATATTGAAATTGAAATAGGAGACACAAAGATTGGCAAAGCTTTGTGTGATTTAGGGGCAAGTATTAATCTGATGCCCTTATCTGTTTGTAAAGCCTTAGGGATCACTGAATTGAAGCCTACTCTGGTTTCTCTTCAGCTTGCTGATAGATCCTTGAGGAAGCCAAGTGGAATAGTCGAAGATGTTCTTGTAAAAATTGACAAGTTCATCTTTCCGGCTGATTTTATTGTGCTTGATATGGAGGTTGAGAATGAAATGCCTCTCATATTGGGTAGACCTTTCCTGGCCACAGCCCGTGCAATGATTGATGTAGAACAAGGAAAGCTGGTGCTAAGGATGAATGAAGACACAATCACTGTCAATGTCTTTGATGCAATAAAAGACCATATGATGATAGTGATTGTTTTGAAATTAATGTCTTAGAGGAAGTGATGCATGAAGATGAAACCCCCTTGCAAGAATTGACTGTTGAATTGCAAGAAAGAGATCATATCCCTTTTGAGGAAGACATTAAAGTTGCTAATGAGTTGCTTGAACAGAAAACTTCTGACAAGGAAATAGGTGCTCCTAAAGTTGATCTTAAGGAGTTACCTCCAGCCCTAAAGTATATGTTCCTGGGTGACAATGAAACATATCCAGTGATCATAAATAACAGGTTATCTGCTAATGATGAGAAGAAACTGAAAGAAATTCTTTTAAAGCATAAGACTGCTTTAGGATGGTCCATGGCTGATCTTAAGGGTATAAGTCCTTCTTTCTGTACGCATAAAATTCTCATGGAGAATGATATCAAACCTGTGAGGCAGCCTCAAAGGAGATTAAACCCCATGATGAAAGAAGTGGTGAGAAAAGAAGTAGTTAAACTTCTTGATGCTGGAATGATTTATTCAATATCAGATACTGCATGGGTAAGTCCTGTACAAACTGTGCCAAAGAAAGGAGGTGTCACTGTGGTGAAGAACGATAAAGATGAATTAATCTCTACCAGGACAATTACTGGATGGAGAATGTGTGTTGACTATAGAAGGCTTAATGAAGCAACTAGGAAGGATCATTTTCCTCTCCCTTTTGTGGATCAAATGCTGGAAAGGTTAGCAGGTCATTCTTATTATTGTTTCCTTGATGGATACAGTGGTTATAATCAAATTGCAGTGACTCCGGAAGATCAGGAGAAGATAGCATTCACTTGTCCTTTTGGCGTTTTTGCCTATAGGAGAATGCCGTTTGGATTGTGCAATGCACCTGCTACTTTTCAGAGGTGCATGTTATCAATCTTCTCAGATATGGTAGAAAAGTTCTTAGAAGTATTCATGGATGACTTTTCGGTATTTGGCTCTTGTTTTGATGATTGCTTAGGCAACTTATCTAAAGTACTGAAAAGATGTCAGGAGACAAACCTGGTCCTTAACTGGGAAAAATGTCACTTCATGGTCCAAGAAGGCATTGTGCTTGGACACAAAATTTCTAAGGAAGGTATAGAAGTTGATAGAGCAAAACTAATGCTCATTGAAAAACTACCTCCTCCAATTAATGTTAATGGAGTGAGAAGTTTCCTTGGTCATGCTGGCTTTTATAGAATATTCATCAAAGACTTCTCTAAAATTGCCAAGCCACTAAGTCAACTTCTCATGAAAGACAAAGAGTTCGTTTTTGATGATGCGTGTCTTAAAGCCATTAATTTATTAAAGGAAAAACTCACTACTGCTCCTATCTTGGTTTCACCTGATTGGAGTATGCCATTTGAGTTGATGTGCGATGCTAGTGATCTTGCTATTGGTGCTGTTCTTGGCCAACGAAGAAACAAACTGTTGCACGTAATTTACTATGCTAGCAAAGTTCTGAATGAAGCACAGGTAAACTATGCAACAACAGAGAAGGAGATGCTCGCTGTGGTCTATGCACTTGATAAATTTAGACCATATCTCCTTGGTGCCAAGACCATCATTTTTACTGATCACGCAGCAATAAAGTATTTGATCTCTAAACAAAATGCAAAACCACGACTGTTAAGGTGGATGTTGTTATTTCAAGAGTTTGATTTAGAGATCAAAGACAAGTCAGGAATGGAAAATAAAGTTGCTGATCACTTATCCAGAATCCGAGAGAAGACCCTACAAGATGATCCTGCTTTAGAGATCAATGATTATTTTCCGGATGAACAAGTCCTTGCAATATCTGTGAAATTATCTGAAGAACCAATTTTTGCACTGCATATGGAACCATGGTTTGCTGATTTTGTAAATTTTAAGGTCATCAAAAAAGTACCTCCTGATCTCACAAAGCAACAAGTGAAAAAGTTCTTACATGATGCTAGGAGGTATGTATGGGATGATCCATTCCTGTATTTCCAATGTGCTGATGGAATCTTGAGAAGATGTGTATCAGAATTGGAAATCAATGAGATTTTATGGCATTGTCACAATTCTGATTATGGTGGTCATTTTGGTGGAAACAGAACTGCCCAAAAGGTATTGCAAAGTGGGTATTACTGGCCTACTCTTTTCAAAGACGCCAGAGAGTATGTTGAAAAGTGCGAAAGATGCCAGAAGACAGGGAACATTTCCCGGAAAGATGAAATGCCTCTAAACACTATTATGGAGGTGGAATTATTTGATTTATGGGGGATTGATTTCATGTGGACCATTCTCCATCTTCCTATTCTAACCAGTACATTTTGGTAGCTGTGGACTACGTTTCTAAGTGGGTTGAGGCAACAGC